>JAOTRI020097299.1:0-14678 GCA_028564885.2 Zoanthus sanctaehelenae | reverse complement strand
GTGGTCACAAGTACTGAACTTGTATTTTTTTTCGGGTAAATTTGCTGTGCATGTTTTTTTTTTTATATATGGCTCTTGCAGGATTTTTAATTCACATATTTTTAATATGCAAATTTGCCCCATTGCCTTGCAAGATTTTTGTTTTTGGCAGTTAAGTCCTTGTATGAATTTTATTTTTTTTTTGTGCATCCATTTTTTTGGCAGTGACCACCCCCCCTCCCACCAAATATAATGGTTCGTCCCTAAGCCCTAAAATCCTAGCAGCTTATCTTGTTTTAACTTACAGTGACAGATTGTTTCCTGTCGTTAACGGTAATTAATTTGTACGCAGAATTTCTTTTTGCCTTTTTGTTATTTTGAAGTGTTTTTAAAAGAAAAAGCAACAGATTTCCAAGAGTTGAGTCTTTCAGTTGCAATTGAGAAGATGAACCATCGAGTAGTCACAATATTCATTGATCAAGAAATGTCAAAAATAATTCAAGCTCAATATATTGCAGTATCCATTTGACGAATAAAAGCATTGCCGTCATGAATTCGGTAGCCTTAACCGTTGGGAGGTGACGCTTGTGGGGAAGAGAAGAAACTGTACATAATATCCTTTTACATTTAGTATACAACACAATGAAACTTGTTACAACGTTTCGAATAATATCTCTCATGGTAATTGTATCTCTCGCCATTTTCATGCCTGACAGTTGTGATGCTCTATCTCAAAAGGAATGTCCTGTGTTTTCGACGCTTTGTCGGCGAAGGACGCGTAGGGTAAGTTAACTGTCATTTGTTAATGTTTAATGAAGATGTATACATGAAAACTTTGTTTATCTCGCAAAAAACTTTTTATTTATATATTATTATGATTTTTTTATTTATTTATTCGCTTTGCCGTTAACCAATGTTATAATTATACAATACAAAACAGGTAAAAAATACACCACACACAAAAAAATAACTCGGCAGGGCACCCGCAACAGCCATGCAGCCAACTGACTACTGCGGACTAAGGAATAAAGCCTATTAAAAAACAAAAACCAAAATGAAAAAAAAGTAACATTGTTTTGTGTACTTGTGTTTTATAAGTTAAGGCCTTAAGCATTTCCAATCTTCTATAGAAAAGTCTCAATATATGAAATTTTCAAGTTTTAGTTTAAAATAGCAGCTATATCTCTAAAATAGTTAATACACAATTTGTAAGTTGATGAAGGTCTAAAATACCAATGAAAAGTTGCTGGTGTTTAGTAGAATTCCTGCATTCAATTTTTAAAGAAAATGCAAAATAAACAAATACCTGCAGGAAAAAAATCTGAAATAAAAAAGAGACTGGGCAGTTGAAGACGTAGTTCTCCATCTTTTAAGTATCCGGTGTTAGACAATTCTAATATATTCAAGTATGAAGCAAACTTTAAGCAAGCTGCGCACTATGCAAAATAATAGTAAAATCCAACTAGTGGTCTAAATTATCGACTCTGTGTTCTGATTGGTTGAGCTACGACTGGCCTATTTGTAAAAGCCCATTAGTAGCGAAAAGCGCCGGCTGTGAAAACCAAAACAATAGTCTAACTGGCGAAAGATGTTTTATCTCGATATTTTTTTGACCCGACTAGTTGCATTTTACTAAAACAATTTCGGCCTTATATGCATGGGCTATTGACTCAGAGCCCAACATGGAGAAGAGTTTTTTCGGGTGTGTACGGAGTGAATTTTCAAGCGTTCTTGCTGCTACGGTAACAGCGTACAATTTATATGTTTGATATTTTTTCGCCGCTCCGACTTTTGCACGAGGTTTTTGCCCAGTGTGCGGACACTGAACGAACTTAAAGCTGGTGCCAATAACCTTTTATCGTGTCTACGCGTTAGTAACTCGACGTAGCATTAAAAATGGCGTCTTCCATGGAGACTCTGGTTAATTTTGTGGAAAACAATTGCAAGAGCTGAATACACTTAAATTCTTCGCGGCGAAAGTAGTGCTCCTTATTTTCGCCTAGTGCATGTTCGTCCTGCTTAAATCACGGGCTAGTTTTCTGGTTAGCCTGTCGTCCGGCTAACTAATTTTCTTTTACCTAAAATTGTTGAGATTCTTCAATTCAAAATTTCCGAATACCCTCTTAAGCCATATATATAAACAAACCTAGCATAGGATAAAATTCACATATAAAATTCAATAGTTTACATTACTCAATGATTACTCATTAGTGTGTTGGGTGATATGTTCTTTTTGAAACGATGTTTTAGTGATTTATAATTTGAGTTCAGAAAAATCCAAACTTCAATAAAGACGAATCTATTTGATATTGATAATATCTAGCATTAATCTTTTTTTCACTCATTCGCTTTCTCAAATAAGTTAGATTATATAACTCTAAGACGTCGGAAAATAACTCTTATCTATATAATAGATTAAACTTCGTGTAGGTATATATTAGTCCTATATTATACTGAAACCAGGGGACATGCGTTTGGCTTTTGGACTGTCATGGCATATGCATGCTCGCAGCCGTGATTAGTGCTAGCCCACGTCCAAATGACGTTTCTTTGTTGTTTGTCCCCATGAAGCAAGATATATACTGCTCGGGAGGCATGAACTCGAAACTGTCCTTCGTTTATACATGAAAAAGCCTGATCTTTGAGATGTACCCAATTTTTTGTGCCTACAAGCTTCCAGTTTTAAATATTCATTTGCGACACAAAACGCACTTTTCAAACTTGTTTTTTATCGTTCCATGCATGCTTGCGACAAATAATTTCCAGTGCTCATTCTGGATGCAAATCGCATGCATGCATTGTCATGTCATTATGTTTGATGTTTAATTTTGGAGGTCGTCTGTTAGGAACCCCGTATCCTATACGGCGTGATACACACAATATATACGATCTTCACGATCCATACTGCGTGATATATATTACTAACAGGATAACTAGCATAAATAGCGATGTTTAGACATTCTGACATTTTTTAAGATTGAATCCTCATCCGTTTTCGTCATAATTATCAATTCAATAAGGCGATCGTTGATTAAATGGAACGTGTTACGCATAAGAGGCACGGAACATTTTTGATTGACAGCTTTTCAACTCGGGGTTTATCAACGTGATGGAAAAAGCGGCAAGATCAAAGGAAATTGCATGCCCCTGGTAAAGCACTTATCGACTTTTAAGGAATAAACACTATATAAATAAACTCTATTATGATGATGATGATGATAACGATGACGATGACGATGATGGTGATGATGATAATGATGATTAAAAAGTAAAATCATTTCAAAATAAGTTTGAAACTCACTAAAAGCAAAAATCCAACACAAACTTATTGTTATTTCTTTTTTGTTTCACAGAACAAATTGAATTCCGCTGCGAGGCAGTTGCACCCTTCTTTTAAAGTGTTTCAAACAGCAGCATTAAAATTGCACCCTAGCAAATCAGAACCAGAAGACAGCAAATAACAAACATTGCGTGTACACAGAGCAAACGAAGTTAAGATTAGTTTATACTGCCACAGTAAATACATGTTAAATACCGTTCGAATATGATGAATTAACATTGTATAGGGAATGCCAATTTTCATAAGAAAATATGTATAAGAAGAAATAACTGTGTCTTCAATTGTGCAAAAGTAAAGATAATTAAATTAAAAGAAAAACTTTGAACTGAAAATATTGCTTCATTTTCTTTTCTTTTTTTATAAATTAGTATCAGAAAGAAGCATTCACATCAGACTTATTAGGGGTTAGATCTTCTTTAGAATCTGAAGCAAAAGATCTAGTTTTATTCGCTAAATTAGAAAATGTTGAATGCACCTAAAAAGTAATAATTTCAGTAATTCAAAATTAGACATTTAGTTTTTTCTTAAATACGTCGGTAACGTTTTTATAGATAGTTGTGTTTTTAAAGGAACACTAAAAATGCCTGTCTCACCCACACATAGACGAACGTTAAGTTTTTGTAGACCAAGGGAACAGATACATAAGCATGGTTATATGTTATGAAATAAATACACCGTATTTGTAACCGTGAATTAAATTTATCTTATAATATTCATGCAGAGATTTTCTTTCAAAAAAAAGCCGCAAGCGGTCCATGTTTTGTCCTTGCTCGAGCTCTGAGGTTGAAATTACAAGAAAAGTAAAGAGTTATGAGCAGTGGCTCACATAAAATGACAATAAAAGCCCTGTCCTCAAGCATTTGGAAATTTTTGATAACAGAGAGTTTTTTTCTCCGTTTTCAGAAAAATACGGTCCACACGTAGCGTTTTCAAATCGTATTCACCCGTCCACACGAATACGCTCGCTAGGTGAAGTATACGGTCTCTATAGAGCATGCGCTGTAACCAATAGAGTAGGACGAATCTTAAGTATGACGTCATCGTATTCGAAAACCTTTGTTTCACCCGTTCACACCAATACAATAAATCTCCGTTTTCAAAAATCTCCACTCTGGAGAGCGTTTTTTAAAACCTCCGTTTTCAGTGATCGAAAACGCCGTATACGTGTGGACGGAAGGCTGCAACCGAGAAAAAAATTTCCGTTTTGAAAATAATCCGTGTAGACAACGCATAACTCTGCCTTGTTCAAGCACTCTGAGTGTAATTATAACAGCCATCATAATCAGATTGGTTCATTATCAAGCAAGCTTTTATTTATTCACGTTTTGTTGATAATCACACGTGCGCGCCTTTTTAATAATCACATACTTGTACAGCTATTTATATTCAAAGAATGAATATAAAAGTTGACGTTATTACAAATTAAAGTTTTGGATGTGGAAGCTAAACAATGAATAACAAATAACGGGTATAAATATGAAGGTGAATATTAAAAAGTTATAGGTCTGAAAGGCAGGAATAAAGAAATACGTAGTTATGGCAGTAAAAAATGATTAGCACATTCTGTTAATTGTTGCCCCCTGCAGGGATTTGGTCCAGAGGCCAAAAGAAAATCGCTGTTACACGAGGTCGACAGACTCGATCCCAAAATCTGCTAAACTCAAAGATCACAAATTACAAGTGCGAAAATTAAATTCAGTTTTGACAAACATTAGCCTTGGTTACGCAAAAGAATGTGATACACTCCTCTGTGAAATTAAATAAGAATTACACATTTCCTGTTAATTTTGTCTTGCACGTTTTTTTGCGTCCCAGTAACAATTTCACAGGTTTAATAAAACGACCATACAAAATATCACATCTTATTGAAGGCCCAGCGGGGGCAGCTGTAGTGAGAACTATTCCTAGTTTATGAATAGTAAACAGGCCACACAAGTTTAAAAAGAATAATGATGAGTCCAAACAGACACACAAAGAACAATAAATAATCGAGATACAACGATCAGAGCTCCACCCACGCTGCAGCTTATCACACACGACATAAGTGAGCTGAAAGAGCGTGTGAGTTGCTAAATTGCTCGGTTTATATACACTGCTTCGTTGGTAATTCTAGTTTTGAGCCTAACTTTACAATGAATCGTTTACTTGTCCATGCCATTCTGGGTATTCTTGTCTTTTTACTGGCAACCAGCTCTTATTACTCAACTACAGTTACCAAGATTCGGCAAGACGAAAAGCCCAGACAATGTGCTTGGTGGCAAACCCTCTGCCGAAGAAGAAACAAGTCTGTAAGTAACGAGATTATTTCTTTTTTATTCAGAACATGAATATGATAAAAATGTTTTACAAGAAAACTCCTCAAATGAATATAAAAGTAAATAACTGTACTTTCATGCCAGTAATTTTTCAAGGCTCTGGATAGGTTGCTGTCCAAAAGATTTAAGCTCCTTCAGTTTTTTCTTTTATCATGTAATATTTAGTTGCTTAGTTTCTATGTTTTCGGTAATACGTTTTCAAGTTTGAATTGAAAATAAAAGATTCAACTTTGATAAAGCAGGCCCAAAGCAGATACATTATTTTGATGTCTATGCAATATTATGACGATCGACTACTCCTATAACTAATGCGTAAAATTTTCCTGCCTTTCACTGGCAGACTGGTGTTATGTCATTAGTGTTTTTGCATTTTATTGCTTCTAAACCTCACCTAAAACGTTTTGCTTCTATGTTTTAGCTAAAAAAGAAACGTTTTAACCAGTATTTACAGAAGAAAACACTGGCTGCAACGAGGCGAAGTCAGTTTGAAGTCAGGTGAAACAGGAGAGTGAACTGAGATGGTTCGATTCGTACTAAATATTGGATGAATCAGCTTTACCTAATCGGAATGAAAAACATTAAACTTTTTATCTTAGCAAACTTTTAGACCAAAAGTTTGTCTTTCTATGTTAAACAATTCTAACTATATATAACATTTGTTTTGTCTTTCTGTTGGTTTTAGTCAAAAATTTATACAAACCGTAGAGATAATAGTTGTTTTATTTACTCTGTACTACAAAACGTGAATGAAAAGCAAATGTATCACAAAGTGCAGTTATTACCCAATAAATTCAACTTTATGTAGCAGAATGACTGATTTTGAATGAACTAATGCTATCGATAATTTTAATATAGTGTTGAGAGGGAGCTCGAGGAAAATAAAAAGTGGGTGTTAGTGTACACGCGAGTGAGCGCGCATGTTTGTGTCCAAAAAATTGATATTTCCCTTCTTGATTACCGAATTCTGTTTTAAGTGGCTTGTTTACTCAGTCCTAGGCACACACAGGATGCATGTGCATGGGAATGAAATATGTGACAAGTAACTTTGAAAGGATTTATCGAAACTTTTCATGTTTAAAATAATAATCGTCGTATATTGAGTTCTCTCGGACTTTGCCTCTCGCCTTTATCTATATTTCCCGCTCTTCGAGTCTCACTTCCAATCCCCTTAGCTCCCGGCATCTCATTCAGAGAGTATTTTCTCAAATAAAATTAAATTAAAGGGTTTCTTGTGAACTATCGTTGACGCTGATATTGTTAAAGTCGTTTACCTTTTCAGTTAAAATGGAATGTTGCTGGTTTCATTTTTTGTTTAAAGTTTTTAAACAATTTCAACCATTGGAAAATATATTTGGATTCTAATTTGATTCCATAGTCAAACATTAAGCTCAGTTACTGTTAAGAAGGCATTACTCACAAAAAGCACATTGCAAACCTAACCCGGCGGCATAAATGCTTGTCCCATGGCCAGTCCTAAAGGCCGTGCTAGCTAGGTTTAAACTAAAGTTTAGCAACTTTTATGATTTCGGGCAACTTTAAATAGTTTTTGACAACTTTTACCATTTCGGGCAACTTTTAATATACCCGGACAATATTTAGTATTTAAGTCAACAAATGCTACCATGGTCCTTACTTTTTTTCATATCCAAAAACACAGCGTGTTTTTAGCTCGTTGAGAGATATTTTTATGGTTAGGGAATCACGATATCGGGCGTAAACAATAAAAAGTTTGTAATCGATTCTCGATTATCTCAAGTTCGGCAGTCGCATTCAGGGGCGGATCTAGGATTTTGGTTGGGGAATGCGCATGCATTTCGGATGGAAATGCACACAAAGCCCAATTTTAATTTTATATGGTAGGCTTCATAGGACTATGCGTGACACATGTTTTGTAAGAGGGATAAGTCTGTAGTCTATATCTCCCTAAACGTAACGTAGTTTTTGAGATTTTATTGTTCGCTGGTAGCTTAGTTCGCTCTGGTGATTTTTACCAAAGCTTACAGGAGAAACTACGAGTGTAACAAGACAGTGACTTTCAGACAAAAACGGTCCAATTGTTCCCTGGCTGTGATTGGTCCAAGTGTTAAGTTTACATAAATATGTTTTATCACAGTATTTATGATTCAAACTTATACCTGTTCAAACGATTTTTCAAAGTTCGCTCCCATTCAGCAATAGCCCATTTGTTAGATTAATTTTTTTACCTTTTTGTGAAATAAGTATTAAGTAAAAAAGTATCAATTCATTGCAAAAGATCCAAGAGCCCCGTTCGTCGGGTACATTGTTGCGCAAACTCGTCAATGATGCCATCTGTGTTCAATTCCATATCATAATGGTGTGTGTCAGTAAGAGTCCATTCGTCTCTCGTCTGTGTTAGTACTGTCCCGGCGTACATATAGGTCTTCAGACGTCTGAGGCCACTTACTGATTGCTCGCTCAGAAAATTCCATTACAGAGGGATAAGTTTTAAGCCTTCAGTTGCTCTTTTGGCTTGCTCTAAGAATCGTGAATTCAGTTCCGTCGAAAGATGATCTAAAAGTGGTATCGTTAGATATCGTTTATAATATTCTTCTGCTGTCGATGCAGCGGTGCTGGGTCGATGTTGCATTTTTCCTGAGTTACAGGGAATAGAAGGCGTCGCACCATCATCTTCGGCAAGCTTGCATGCTTCTTCATGATCATACCATGCGGCACTAAAGTTATCTATCTTATCTCTGACGTTTTGCAAACTCTTCTGAACAAGATCTACACATTTGCGGCCTCTAACAATATCAATGGCGCTACCTGATAGAATGTTGCATTTTAACTTAGATTCGGTGTAAAAAGAGCTTCAAGAAGAAGTCAATTGGCGGGAAACAAAATGATAATGGCATGAGGCTGTAGTTGGTGGTGTACGCTGATCGCCACTACGACAGCAAACGCGGGCATAAAAGATCGGGCTCGTTGGTATACATTCACTTCCGGGAACATTTTATTCCACCAAAGGAACTGCGAAATCTAGCCGTTTTAAAGCACAGCGGATCGCTGTCTGTTATTTAATATTATTATTATATATATGTTTTTAAATTCGTTTGTGGATTGTAGAATTTTTAAATAAAATGTTTTTTGAAATCAAAGGGGGTGCATGTGCACCCAGTGCACTTTTTCCCTAGATCTGCCTCAGGCATTCGTTAAATGGTCGTTAAAAATGCTCTTATTCTGCTACCAATAAAAGACGTTCAATGTCTTGTGATATTTTGGTGTTCAGTACATGACTTGGGCAAACCAGCACACACTGATGAAGTTGATAACGCGTACTGTATATTATATTAATCAGTGAACAACAGTCAAGATGCAACAGTTCCCTGACACAGTAACTCGGCTTACTTACTCCACGAGATTACCACTGGGTACCTTTGATTCAATATGGCTTTTCTTATTCAAAGCTCAGAGAAGGGCTGCGATTCAGACGTGGACCTTTCTAGACGTTTGCATTCGTGAACCAATTGCAAATCTGACGAGACGTCTAGATATGTAAGGAGTTGTCAGCAATAGTGTCGCTGTTTTGTACTCATATTAGTATAAAAATGCATTTTATTCACATGACACAGGTAAGCGCGAAAGGTAGAATTGGAACCGGCAATTCAAAGTGTCACAATGGATGGGATAATGTTGATTTTGATTACATAATATTTTACTGGCTGGTAATGTTAGGGCAGATATGTCGTTAGACTGCTGATGTAGTTTTGTTATGAGAGAAAATAACTTGTTGTTGAAAGATTAATATGCTGTAAAAGTAGGAACAAATATAATTTCAAGCCGCATGCCACATGATTTAGTCCGGCTAGTAAATAAGTAATACCTATACGGTGACTTAATAAAGCAAAAAAATCCGAGCAACTTTTTTTAAAAGTAGGCAAATTTTTACCAACTTTTTTAAAATTCTGGAGCATCATTTTAGAGATTTTCGAGTATCTTGTGTCTAAGCTAGCAGCTAGCCGGACGGAAAGCGAAGTTTTAGCTCCTCGCATTATCGGCTTGTACTTCGTATACTGGACACAGATTTTTAAGCCAATAAAATGAAATAAACTTCTCGCAAAGAGCAGGGTGGTGATTCCAGTGTTGTGGTCTTTTTCTTCCCTTGAGGGCACTTCTTATATCGGCTGCCAATTTGCGCCTTAGCATGTGAGCCGCTCCAGCGGACTTTCTAAGACCCTCAACTTTCTGACTTCACCTGTATACGCTTGTTTACAGGTTCCGAAAAGCTCTGAGGGGAGAACCTGTGTATGTATTGTATTGTACTACATAATCACAGTCAACAGTTAGGATAACTTTGTAGTAGAAGCAATAGTTAGCTGAACCATACAATATATTTAACAATTATTCGTTAACACCAAGATCACAAAGACTATCGTAGTAAATTGGTTGACGTTTATTATAGCTTGAAAGTTACAACTACAGATGTTAGGAAGCTAGTTAGAGAGTAAAGACCAATAAATATAGGACTGAAAATAAATTAATAAAATAAAAGCACCCGTTAAACATCAAACTTTTTTACTAAAGAGAAAATGGCAGGTGGCTAAATCAAAGACGTAGATCATACAAAATGCATTAAGTTTTATGTTTTCATGTAATTATATACTTTGTAATAAACGCTTTCCTTTTAAACTTACATGCATTGCATTAAGTCTGTAAATTCTGATAAAATAAATATTTCTTTTTCTTTATGTATTTTGTTCTTGTTTTATCCATCAGTATAGACATTTCAAACACGCATTGTCAAAATGCCGTTACTATGGAACAATGTAAATATAGTTTACACTTAAAGTTAAGGATTCGAATTCCGTTAGTAGTAAGAGCTCGATAACTGGCTTTTGTAGAAAAAAATGGGGAGGTGTTTTGGGGTTTCTAAGAAGCAAGGGTTTAATATGTGATCAAATACAAGGTGATATGTATGTACATAATTGAAATTTTGGGCACATGTCAAAATGAGCGACTTCAAAAATGTCAAACCAGTTAAATATAGAAATTGTTGATTATTGAGCCAACTTTTACTTTACATTGATAAAAACGTTTCTTTGATTCGGTAAACAGATATTAAGGAAATATAAATTAGGCACAAGTGGAATATATAAAATTTATCTGAACGTATTTTAAATTCGTGAAATGAGGATACCTTACAAGCAAAACATAACTTAACGGGATTCATATAAATATTTGTTAAGTGGCCAAAAAAAGGAAATTCAAAATCAAATTAAGGACGCCTTATAGCAATAAAAATCAGCTAAAACGGCACTGAAGCAGAAACTATTGAAAAATTTACCATTCAATCATAACAGCGACGAGACTGATCACTTTGTCTGGTTTCTAACATTAATATTACCGCAAAAGATGAGGCAACCTCAGAAGGTGTAGTTGGCACAATGCAGTTTTGTTTTTCAGAAATGAAGCTTGGCCTTGTTAGCGAAATTACTGCAGGCTTTTTTAAAGAAAAATCAGTTAATTTTTCCGAGGCTGTTTCAACTTCAATTTGTTTTTCATATGTTTTTATTTCATGCAATCTATTGTTCTTGAATCGAATAGCACAATTGTACAAAAGTAAAAACTTCGCCCACAGGTAAATCATTAAAATTCTGCACTGGTCCGTCCGAATTTCCGCCAATCACAGCGCATGTACCATATGTAGTATGCGATTGAATAAAAAGATAAAAAAAGATAATCCGCTGACAGCAAAGTCACCAGGGACGAGAAACGTACAGATGCACATTTCATAATCACTAAGACTCGTATTTTTCAGTCTTTTTGTAAAAACAATCCTTAAGAATAATCAGAAAAGAAAAACCTTTGATTGAGAATAACTCCTGTTTATATTCTGCAATTTAAATATTACCAAGAAATTCATGTTGCATTATAAGCTAAAATAAACCATACAAAGAAAGCGACCTTTAACCGCTTCTTTGTTTTAGGTTAGTGAAACGGTGTACAAAATACGTGAACACGGCGCTTGAATAATAACTTGATTTTGAACATTAACTGATTTAATGTTATCTAATAGATATTATCTCATCTCATTTCTTGATACAGAGACGAATCTTTGCTGACGTAATTGTTTACACTCTGCCTCATTAGCATACAACTTCAGGTTGCTAAAGAACAAAGATAAACAAGATTTGAGTCTAAAGCTTGAGAAATCTTGTCTAACTAACAAAAGGATGAAAATTTGACGCTATTGAAGCAGTTTCTAAAAAGAAATGGCGGCTCCAAAATACTCAGAAAAGTTAGGTGGCAAAACTGTTTTAAAAGCTTTGAAAAGTGTATATGACACGGATTTTTTTTTTCGGCGTTTTCATACATTTAATACTTGGGAAGACAAATCTGATATTTTAATTTCTCTTGAAAAATCTAACCACGTCCTGAAAACACAATTTGGAAGTAAAAATTTGTCGGGGATCTGGGTTCTGGATATTACGCCACATTGTTTGCAACTTTCGTTCTTATGCCATTAGTATAGCTGGTATTTTGACAGCCTTCTTTATTCGGCGCTCTGGCAATGCAGTTTCTTCCACTCATTTTTGTCGTTTCACTCTCCATCGTAATTTTTTTTCTTTTCTTCAAAGAAAAGTTGCAAACAACGTGACGTCACAAGCGGTGGTTTGGCCGCACAGATAGCGCACACGTTTTAGGCAAAATTCACCATTTTCAACACCTAATAAAACAACGAGAACTTATTTCTGGCAGTGAACAACTTCAGTTTATAATCAAAAATACATTAAAGTTTAAAATATTTCAAAAAAAAATCTATTACATATACACTTTAATGAGCCATACAATCTCTCTAAAATCTCCACTAGACTACACGAACTATCAGTCTCCTATTTCCAGAAGATGTTTTTTTTTACAAAACACTCTCAATATACCGTGTTTTAGGTTTTGTACCCTTAATAGAGACTGATGTACATATGCTAATGAAGGGGAAAGTGTGAACAAAGACCCGCATATATCTTTTCCAATCACAACTATGATTGTCAAAAGCAATGTAGTCAAAGTTACTTCTGCTATACTATCTGTAAGAAAATAAACTTAACGCTTAAATTTACATCCGGCAAAGTGTTGCAGAGAAAGCGCAACCCGCAACCAGGGGTAAGATTATGTTGTGAGCATTCCTGGTTATTGTAACACGACCATATCTTCATGACTGAAATGTAACAAGAAAGAAACATTAGATGAAGAACACAATCAAGCTAACGCGTTGTTTTACTTACGATAATTCGATTCGCAATGTATAGTATATCCATACCGCTCTGCAGCTCATTCTGTGTGCGTAAACTACGACTTTAACTATTTTAATAAACTCTGCACTTTTTCAATTTTTATGATAGTACTGGATAATATCAAACATTTGAAAGGTTAATTTTGAGTTTAGGTTTCTAAGATTTGTATATCTTTTTTTTTATTCTTTTTGTACGAATTAAATTTGTTTGCAGATAAAAGACATATCAAACTACACTATCACCAGTGAGTAATTGAAGGAGTATAGGGGGAGGGGGAAGTTAACTGTCATATGTGAACTGCTCCTCTCTTTAAAATAACATTTCAAACAAAAATCCTATTAGAATACTCTCATTAACTTTCAAGTTTTTATTTTTTTAATACTCGTCCTAAATAGATGTAAAATTTAAAGTAAAATAAACTACTTACAGTACATAAAGCAAAGAAATTTACTTACAGCTAAGAACAAGTAATAAATATATAATATATATACCGTAAACATAATATATATCTAAGTATATAAATACATTAAAAAATTAGAAGTTATTGATATTTAAAACAAATCAGTTAGACGAGTACAGGATATCCTAACAGCCAAAACTAATCTAGAGGTACCCTGTACAATCATATGTTTGCTGTTAAGAGGTAACACAAAAAGTTTTAATAATTAGTCGCACTTACTATAGGTTAAAGTAATATATAGTTTGAGATAAAATGAAACTTGCATAGCTATCAATTTTAAAATTTTTCAGCTTTTTCAGGAAAATGGAAAGCGAGCAGCATTGCTTTAAATCAAACCAAATGGCATTCCATAGAATGGCCCCATATGTAACGGATGGACCTTTTCCCAAATTGATCAGAATCAACAGACTTGATGACTGATGTATATGTTTCTGTTCTGAGTTTGTCTTGTGTTAAATCTATGTATCACGTTTAAAGAGTCATATAAGTCATAAAAGCAAGTTGGTAATTGTTTATTTTCCCAGTGGAAGACAAATTTCAGAATGTAAATGTAAGAAATTTTAGTATGTTTAGTGACTTAAAAATTGGTTCACGCCGAGAATGTGGTTCAGAAAAGGTTATTATTCTGATGGCTTTTTTTTGTAGTGTGGAAATAGGCTTTAAATGAGAAGGATATGTTTGGCTCCATACCTCGCTACCATATATAAGAAAACTATGTATTAATGCATAATATACAGATATCAAGATATCAGTAGACGTGTAGTATCAAAGTTTCGAAATAGAAACATTTTTATCCTTCAAACTTTACGTATTACCTTATTTGACCGAGTAAGCGCCTACCCCACCCCCAACAGCAATAAAATGTCTCATGCAAGGAAACATGTCCATAGACACCCCTTTCTGCTTTCAGTCGTCCTCCTCACAACTGGAAATCTAATCAAAAGTCCAGGTAGCAAAAAACACACCACCTCTACGACCAGGAACAGATTTCTGGGATATGCACGTGGCCTGAGATTTGTCGATCTCAATCTGACTCCGAGGGTTTTCCTCTCTTTACAAATTAGACTTGCACGCTAAGATCTGAGCCGTCCAGCGATTAATCATTGGTTTGTGGCTAGAATGGGTAGCCTTTTCCTTCGCAATAGAGTACTAAATAGATGACGTCAGAAAATGTTTATTTGTAAAATTACTTATTCCGTAATTATAATTAGAAAGAACAAGATTAAAAATTGCATCTATGCCGAAATTTAGCTTTTCATTACCAATCATTGATGAGATATTGGCACGATTATGCTCTGATGACCTCATACAAATCCTTGTTAAATTGGCTTGGT
>JAOTRI020097288.1:0-14678 GCA_028564885.2 Zoanthus sanctaehelenae | reverse complement strand
CTAAGAACAATAAGCGAACGAAAATATACGAAATGGATTTTGAGAAAGTAAATCTCGATATGTATATGATAAAATGTATTATTCTTTATTTTGAAAGGTAAAAACATAATTTACACCGCATTGAAGTGACCCTCATCGCGTTAATCACAATACAAATATACAAACAATGACATGAAATAGTTTGATTAAAATTATTCGTCTCCTAAATATACTGCATATTCAATCCCTTTGATAATATTTATTTCTAATTGGAAATGAGAAAGTGAATAATAAAAGGAGCAGCCACATTAAAATAAAGAACGGCAAGCAAAGGTCTTCAAGATGTGAACCTAAAGTGAGTTTGTTTTTAAGATGTTTTCTAAGTTTACACAGAGATAGTGGAGGGCATGTTTACATCTGATTCAACAAATAGGCTAAACGAAAATCAACGTACTTTTGACAAGCTTGGTTTGATTATTATTTCATCCAGTGGGAGTTAAAGAGCATCGTCTACTCAACACTACAGAAACCGTAAATTATTCTCGAGTTTAGAAAAAAGTCAACGAGTGTTTACCGCGAGCGCCGTTAAAAGAATGTCATTACCTCCTTTAATTTGATTGGTTGAATTATCAGCGCGTGGTAAAAGTGTTTGTTACGTCAAACCTAATTTAACTGAAATTTATTAGACCTCTTTCAATTCTGATGCAAAACTTGTTGTACTTTGTCTTTCGAGTGAATAATGAAACTCCTTTTTTGTTTTTAAACTCTTCAATTATGCTGTATCGAAGGCTTAGCTTTAATGTGAATCCAACACAATTTTCAATTTTAAATTTGAGGCGTAAACTATTTTTTTTGTGTTTCTGATTTTGTAATTGGCTCGCAACAATCCAATATTCATCTACTTTTTTGTAAAGATGATGGTCACATGGATATTGATTCAGTTTTACTACGCATTACCTAACCTGTATCTGCCGGGTTTATATTTTAGGTCAAGCAAACAAATGGGTGAAGAACATGGAAAAGGACAAGAAATTGTCAGTCATCAAGTTATCCGACGCAAATTATGTCCGAACTCTTGAAAACAGCATAACGGTGGGTTGAAATCTGAAGCAATTTTTTTTTTCAATTTTATTTGGGAAAAGTATTTCAATGAATTGCAGCTTTTTGTTTTGTTTGTGAGTTGTTTCAGTTATTGAGATGACCCTACAATTCATAGTAGATATTTGAATCAGTCATGACTATTATTTTGCTGAAAATGTATATCAAAATAAAGAAAATTACTGTTTATCAGTAGGATTCCAAAATTGGTTTGTGATACGTTAAATTCTGTGTGAGCTACCCTCTAAGAGCGAAGTAACTGAACATCGCTATTAAACTATGGACAACCAATAGATTAAATATAAATCGTGTGAGCTATCCACTAAGAGCGAAGTAACTGAACATCGCTATTAGACTATGGACAACCAATAGATTAAATATATATCGTGTGAGCTATCCACTAAGAGCGAAGTAACTGAACATCGTTATTAAACTATGGACAACTAATAGATTAAATATAAATCGTGTGAGGTATCCACTAAGAGCGAAGTAACTGAACATCGCTATTAGACTATGGACAACCAATAGATTGAATATAAATCGTGACGGCATTGTATTACGAACTCTTGAAAATATTTTCTTGCAATTAGCTTCATAATTAATTATTTTAAGTAAAATTAGGCTAAGGATTTTAATTATGCAAGTGTACCGTTGATCAAACTCGAAATATTGGTCGCATAGGCTTTACAAATCATAGTAATATTGTTTACTATCACCACAAGAAGTGAATGAGCTGACTTTTCCAGCGCTTTCCCTTGGAATTATAAATGTTAATTACGCATTGTTTTTTTATTACGATTCTCTACAGTGGTTGTGTTTTTATGAACGAAAACTTAGTCTTTAATCCTTGGCTGTCAATTAAATGCGACCTGCTTTCTTCTCAATTTAGTTTGGTACACCTGTGCTGCTGGAGAATATTGGAGAAGAGCTTGATCCTATTTTGGAGCCACTTCTGCTGAAGCAAACCTTCAAACAAGGAGGCGTTGAGGTAACTGAACCAAAACAATAAAATGTAAATAATTCGGCCTTAGGTTAGAATAAAATATATTTTGTATCATTATACAATTGTTTCAATTCATTTTGCCTTTCGGGACCGTTGAACTAAGATGATGATGATGATGATAATCATTATTTTGTATTTTACGTTAAGGTAACTTAGCTAAACTAATTCAAATATTTGATATTTACTACAGCCTTGCTCTAAAAAGAAAATATTCAGTTTTTGTTATTAGTTGAATTTATTGTTTATATCATTTAACAATTAATTAGACCCGGAAGTCCATGAGGTTGAGAGGTCTAATTGTGTTAGTATAAACCTACTAATCGGTCAAAAAAGAATGTAAAAATTAAATTATCGATGAGGTCCTCTCATGTTTTAGCAAAACGGGGCTCATAACTATTTTGATCCGCCATCTTTTCTCTACTAGTAGGTTATCACAGATAGACCTGTGATAGAGTAGCAAATCGGAATGCAGGATGCGTGTTAAATGTACTTATCATCTATTAGATGCTTTTTTCAATGACTGATGGTTAGTGGTCGTTCTGTCAATTATGAATATAAGTACTAGTTGGACTTGAATTTATCAGGTTTCATTTCAAATATAAGGGCAGATTTAGCCTCTACTAATGGTATACTGTTCAGATTAAATCTGATTGTCTTTGGAAAGAAAGTATATTACTTATGGTATTTTATCGTTACCGTATTCCAAAATACCTTTTCTGGAATCCGGATGAAACGAATTCACTCTTGTAAAAGCGAAAATTGGTAATCTTTTAAGGTGCATAAAAATCTTGTGACAAGTTTGAAGACGTTTGGTAAATTCCTATAGATCAATAGACCAATATGTTGCATTCCATCATCTCGTGTATTTACCAATTCATGCAAAATGAAGAAAATGTAAAAGATTTGTAACAAATATATATGTGTCATTCTTCAGTACCTCAAGTTGGGAGAAAACAGCATTGAATATTCACGCGACTTCCGGTTCTATATCACAACCCGCTTGCGAAATCCTCACTATCTCCCGGAGATCTCAGTGAAAGTGACGTTAGTAAACTTCATGATCACCCCGCTGGGACTTGAAGATCAATTGCTAGGAATTGTGGCAGCGAAAGAGAAACCAGAGTTGGAGGAAAAGAAAAATGAGTTGATTCTTGAGAGCGCTGCAAACAAAAAACAGGTAAAATTACTTGGTGTGTTTACTTTATAACTTGCTTTGGAATTCATTTAAGTAATGTCAATTCATTTCCAAAATAATGTAAGAGAACATGTTTTACATACTGTATATTTTTTGCTACTCTAGTTGTTAGCGGGGCTGCCACGCACCGATCTACGGTTTTGTTAGAGTTAAATAGATGAGAATCTATAACTTAATCTAGACTGAGCTTGCTAAACTTTTTTTCAAGTCAAGTAGCCCTTTGAGCCTCCGTTTATATCCAGTTTCTGTATAGTGTTAAGTAGATGAGTGCCCGTATTTCCATCCTGATAGGGTTACTAATCCATCGTAGGTTAGTTCCCAGGACCCAGTTGTTCAAAAGTTGATTACCGCTAACGCAGTGTTAAATATTTAACTCAGGATTTTGTTTCCGACGTTTCAGAGACGCATTGGATCTGTAAATTTGGGATTAAAAGGTTTTTTCATTGGAAATCTGAGCAGTATTTCACAAGAACTAAAACAGTTTCTTTAGAGAAGCAAACGATGCTGTAATTTTTTATTATCCTGGAGTTAAATTTACTAACCAACTTTTGAACAACCCAGCCCCGGAGGTTAGAGAGTTGAGCCAAGTTCGATGGGTTCAAAAGGTACACAAATGTTCAATTCTTGGCAGAAATGGATTTAAACCAGAAAACTCCAGCTTGGAAGACAGAGATCTTAAGTTCTAAAATTCCAACTGTTTCCAATATGCGGCCGTTTTTTTGTATTATAGTTATTATTATTATTAATAAAAATAATAATCGCGTCTAATTTTAAAAATGTCTCCTTGTATCTGTTGAGTTCCAGAGTATATCATGCATTCTTATTTTTTATGTTCTGAATTTATGCTTCCCCAAAATTAAGAATATTCTTTTTGTTTCCTGCTAATTACTGCGTTTTTTTGAAATGGTCTTTTCGACTTACAGTTGAAAGAAATTGAGGACAAAATTTTAGAAGTCTTGTCGTCATCCGAGGTATGTACAATTTCATATTAATAATGAAAATAGATGAATAGCAATAATAGTAATAATAATAATATTGATAATAAATTACAATGATAAAATTATGTATATGTTTGTCCATGAACGTTTCTAGGCTCTTACAATCTGCTAAAAATTCTTGGAGTGATTTCCACAGTTTAATTTTATACCTTTTTTAACTGAATTTATAAACCGTATTTTTTTGTTGAACTAATTAGTGGAACTAAAGGCTATGTAGTTATGAATAGCATGCGCTCATTTTCTCTATCAAAACCTGGTTCAGTATGTTTTTCTTAAAAACGTAACTCGTATCTTTTGAAACAAGAGTTGTGGCTAATGGTGTGATCACAGTACTAAGAGCTTTTATTTATACATACTCTATACGTTCTCGTAGGGTAATATATTGGAAGATGAAACAGCAATCAAAATCCTATCATCCTCAAAGGTGCTATCGGAGGAAATCTCTGCAAAACAGGTCAGTACCTGCAGGTATCAACTAAGATCATCCTTACAGTTATCGAAAAATGTCCGTCTCTTACCTTGATGGAACAATTGGACAGTTTGCAAATTAAGGATAAACAGTTTTTGCAAAGAAAGTGTCTGCAAAGTAATCTTTTACTTTTCTTTTCCATTATACTGAGATCATACAATACAGGTACTAGTGACCTACGTAACCTTAAAGTGCCTATGACATAATTATTTTGTTTTTGTTTCTTAGTACTTTTATATGTGTATAGAATTACTGTATTATCAAAAAGTCTGAATAATATTCATAAACATATTTTTTTAGGCCGTAAAATTCCTAAATTTTGTTGAAAATGTGTCGCGGGGACTGGGGTCTAAGTAACCTCATGTAAGGTAAAGTTTTTTACCTCGCGCAACCTCGAAGTGCTTGAATAAGTCTATTTTACTCGCTTACCATTCCATTCTGATGCCATTGGGCGCTACAGCAACACATCTTCCACCTTTTTTCCTAACTTGCTCTGTGGCCATGTTGAATAGTGTGTTTCGGGTAAACAACTTGACTTCCGCTCGATGCCAGTGGACATCTTTTTCGTTCTAAGCGCGTAATTTAAACGACAAAATCTTGTTAAAAAGACAACATACCGTGAAAAAAAGTAGAATCCGTATATTTAACATGTTAAGCTACAAGAAACAGTAAAAAAAGACTCCAACTAAGAACTACAGTCAATTCTAAACTTGTTCTCACTACGGTCTATAAGTTATTAATTTATATATGGACGTGGTTGGCGCAGTTGCTAAGATCTCTGCTTTCCAACCACCAAATCCCTAGTTCAATCCCGGGACTTTGCCGAGATCCGAATACTTTGTGTTCCGCCTAAGCCAACTCAGCTTTCCATCCTTCCGGGGTAGGTAAATGAGTACCAGCGTCTGCTGGTAGCTAACCTGCGATGGATTACTGTCCTGTCCAGGGGGAGTTAAAGACTCTCATCCGCTTAACACTACGGAATCCAGAGATAAAGGCCGGTCCCAGGGCCACTAGGCTGGTAAAAGGATTTAGCTTTTATATAAACACACCGACGCAGCATTCTATTTATAACATTTATCTATCATTTTTAACGTCAATAATGAATTATTGTTCGTCGCAAATGTTTCCAAATTTTGCAAAAACTTCTTAGTTGATCAGTTTTACCGAGTTTTTATTTCTTAATTGGTGATCATTGCGTTGTTTGCTAAATAGAAGCAGGAAACGAATTTCGAACCCGTGACCTTGGCAATACCGGTGGATTGCTGTAACGACCTGTACCCAGTTGTTCAAAGGCTGGTTAAGTTTAACCCTGAATGCAAGCAAACAATTGAACAAGAAATTTATTATGAATGCTGTTTGGATTTTTTTAGGAAAAGTCTTGTTAATCCCAAAATTACAGCTAAAATTTCTCCTTGTAAGATTGGAAACAAAGCTATGGGTTAAACATTTAACCCTGAGTTACTGCTAATCGGCTTTTGAGCAACTGGGCCCTGAAATATGAAGTTGCAACTGGGTGAGCAGGCACTTTAGTGGCTCCTTTCAAATTTGCTCTTTTAGTACATTATTCGCTGCAAATAATAATAATGATAATGATTATAATAGTAATAATAATAATTACTATAATTATCATTAATATTTTTATTACTAATATTATTTTCTTTACCATCTTTGGTTGTATGTTGTTTTTTCTCCAGGAAATTGCTTCAGCAACAGAAAAGGAGATTGACGAGACACGTAATGGCTATAAACCAGTGGCAGTTCACTCTTCTATTCTCTTCTTCTGTATCTCTGAACTGGCCAATATCGAGCCTATGTACCAGTACTCACTTACGTGGTTCATAAATCTTTATCTTCAGGTGAGACTTCATCGTTAATTTTGCCCGTTCGTGATGATTCCACTACAGTGTTGTTCATCGTATTTAATTATTTTTTTGCCCAGCTCTAGCATTGTATTAGCTTAAAATGCTACTGTCTTAAAAAATTCATTTTTCAAATTTTTACTATAAATTACTTATTTGGATATTAAGTGTTACGGCAAAAATATTTTTTCAACTACAAAACATCGAGAAGTGACTAAAACACTGCCTCAAAGTCGGTTACCAAGTGTCCCAAATTCCGAAATATTGAGCTTACAAAACTCAGCGGCTTCCTTCAAGAGTGATGTCACACGGTTTATAAGACTGTGTTAGTGGGCTTTTCTGCTTCTTGGACTTGTAACTAAAATTGCGAAGATTATCCTTTTCATTCATCAATAATTAAAATCATCAACAACAGAAAATACAGATTCTTCTTCAACTTTCAGTTCCTTTGAAGAAATGGAAAGCCAATTTGAAGAAGATTTAGTGCTGTTGGCGATGTTTGAGCCTACTGCGCCCGAAAATTATGAAAAGCCGAAGAAAAAAAGTAAAAGACTTAATCCATTTAACAAAAGGTTATGCAGTGTCGAATAAAACATGCTTTACTTGCTGAATTCATTATTCTCTTTACACCTAAATTGTTTAAACATTTTTCAAGCCATCCTTTTTAAATGACTTGGATGCACGAAGTTCACCTTACTGCCTCCTCCCTTTTTTGTACCAAAACAAAAAGCGTAAGCGTCGTTTGTATTGAGAAGTAGATTAGTATAAACAGCGAGAGCATAAAATAGTTTTGAAGGGGACGGAGGGGAAGTCCCTACTTCTTGCTTAATGCTATCAAAATGATTTTTTTAGTACCAGCCGTTATTAAGTGTAAAATTTGTTTTAATCTTCCGACATTTTCTTCATTTTTTCAGTCAATCAGTAACAGTCAACCGTCACCGGATTTGCAGGAGAGGATTGAATTTCTTAACGATCATTTTACTCAGAGCATTTACTCCAATGTTTGTCGGTCATTGTTTGAAAAAGACAAGCTGCTGTTTTCTTTCATTTTAACTGTTATGATTTTGAAAGGAAGGTAAGTACACAATGCTGGGCAAGTTAAATATCATACTCCAGTTGTTTGCCAGCTGGGCTGGGTTGTTCAAAGGTGGGTTAAAGTTAACCCTGGGTTAAGCAAAACTTACAGCAGCAATTTCTTCTCTAGGTTGAAGATTACGGTTCTTATAATCTACTCCTCAGGTTTTTCTGGGAAAACACTTGTAAATCCCCAATTTACACATCAAATACATCTCTTAAAGGTTGAGAACAAAACTACAGGTTAAATATTTAACCCTGGGTTAGCGCTAACTGGTTTTTGAGCAACTGGGCCCAGGTGTTTATTGCTGTAATCTTATTACGACCATTGAGTTTGGATTTAAGTACTAATTTCAATCTTCGGATGTACTCTTTCCTAAATCGATCTTTCATTTCTGCCTCTATGATCTTATCTAGTTCGACAATCCCCAAGTATTTATAACCATCCTGTTCCACCTCTCTCATAACGTGTCCGTCTGGAAGTGTCACTCCTTCAAGTTTAACAAGCTTCCCTCTTTTCATGATCAAAACTCCACATTTCTTTAAGCCAAACTCCATCCCTATGTCTGTACTGAATATATGAACGGTTTGTACAAGAGAATCAATCTGGTCAAGATCTTTACCAAATAGTTTTAAATCGTCCATAAATAACAGATGATTGATTTTAAACTCTTTGTTACCCCCATTCATAGCAGGCTTTCATTTTCCTCAAAATCATCGTTAGTGGCACCATACACAACACAAACAAGAGTGGTGATAAGCTGTCACCTTGAAAGATACCACGTTTTATGGACACGTCACCCAGACTTTCCCCTATTGATGTTAACTCAACCTTCCATTTTGACATGCTATCCGTGATGAACTGCTTCACATTTCTTGCAACACCAAAGATATCTAGACATTCGAGTATCCAACTGTGTGGTATCATATCATACGCTGTTCTATAATCAATCCATGCCATAGATAGATTGGTATGCCTTCTTTTGCAATCTTTCAGAATAGCTTTATCAATACGTAATTGGTCTTTAGTCCCCCTACTTCTTTTCCGACATCCTTTCTGTTCATCAGGTAGTACCTTATTTTCCGCAATCATTTCCGTAACAACTTCCACATTAAAGGCAAGCATGATATGAGTCTATAATTATCAACTGCATTACCCTTCTTTCTGTCCTTTTGGCACAACACCGTCTATTATTATTATTATTATTATTATTATTATTATTATTATTATTATTATTATAACTTTTTTAAATTGCATACAAGATGGAACAGATTGAAACTGAAAAAAATCTTGTATAACCCATGTGCTGCATTATACTTATGTAAGCTACATAAATATCCACATAAAGATAAATAATAAGTATTAGGTACTAACAGACATGAGCTATGTATACCTTTAATACACCTCAAGGCCTCGGTTTTCCACTGGACATGAGTTATCTGTTATTTTTTAAGCATTTTGCTTGTTAGAATATTAGCTACCAAGGTGATAGAAAGCAAAAGCAAACTATATTCGCTGTTGAAGTGAAAAGCACATTCTTGTCAGTTGCCTCTGTAACCGAAACTGAAGAGTGCAGAGAAAGATGCAAGTACATCTAGCATTGATATACCGGAGGATGCTCTGATCGCATGTCAGGGGACGAAGACATTTACATTGACCACTTTCTTAATTAATTACGTATAAACCTTTTTTCAACATGAATAGCCTCCGAATAAATAATTTTTATATGCATGAAATTTTCCTTATTACCTCATTTTAGAAAAACATTTAGGTAATGGGGGCCAATTTACATGAACATAAGAGAATAGGTATTTGGTTTCTATTTACGAATATTATTATAGGTCTATAAACTTTGCTGTTAAATATCTTTGTAACAAGACTTTTTTTTACTGCCTAATTTCTTCCGTATTTCTGTATTTTCTCAGAGCTCCCCTTTCGAGTCTCAAATAATGTGAAGGCCCCCCAGATTCCCTTCAGGTTCTCCATTACAAAACGCTGGAAGATCTTTTGTTGGGTCTCTCCTTAACAACTTCTTAATGCTTTCAACAGCGCTTGCAGCAAAATTTTTACTTGTTTTTCCCTTTATTCTTTATCGAAAGAAAAAGCTTCTTCTCCCCAACACTTTCTTCGCTGTCACCAACAAGTGTAGGGCTTGATGATACGGATGGCTTATCACTTCCTTTGCTCAAAATATTACTCTAACGCTAGCTGTAAGCTCAATTGCTCTTTCAGGCTGACACGAATCACGCGTTTTGACTAAGGCAAACAGCGTTGGAAACCATGGGCCATAATTCTTTGAATTTTGAAAGCGATCAATACCTGATGCAGTTTTAATAGCGAGGGCTACCTTTCACTGATAAGCCTCTTTAATTTGTTCCTCAAGAAAATTCGTCTCCTCGTTCACGAGCCCGTTCTTTCAAATCCTTCAACAATTTGCCATAAATCTCGTTGTTCTTCGTATTCTTTGAGTTAGTAAAAATAATCTTTCTTTTAAAATAATAGCAGTTGCACACAACACCTACCAGGCCATTTACATCGTCTTTTCTCCTAGCTGGTTTTCTTCCCGCATTTTTCTTTGAACCTAAGTTTAGACAACTCGTTTGCACTGTTTCAACATCTTGTTCGCTAGTGTAACATTTTCTTCGAAAGATATTTCGTCTTCTGAGGAAATATCAAACTCTGCGGCATTGAAAACCATGGATGAAGGAACATTGAAACTTTTACGGAGGCCGGCCATGTTTGTAGTAAACAATGATTCGTTGCACATGCTCAGTGTAAGAAAGCTCCTCGCAGACCATGTTGAACGTCGGTGTAATAATAAGCACTCCAAGGTATCACGCTCTTGATACTTTCGAAGAAGGTGTTTTCCAGCACTGTCAGACAAGTATATACCGTAGTTATTCACAAATCAATTTTTTAATTTTCATTAACACTCTTTGTCAGGGTTTCCAGATGACATATTTTATAGACATATTTTGTAATTTACATTTGCAATAGACATATTTTGTACCTATTTTATAGACATATTTTGTAATGCAACACTTGTAAATTTTAACTATATATATATGTTTTATTATAAAATCATTGTAATTTAATATTGTTTTGTCACATGATACTTGCCTGTAAAATAACCGTTTGTAAATTTTGAATTTCTTTTCGTCCTGATGATGACAGCAGAGCACTGTCGAAACGCGTCGAGTAATAAATCGTGTTCTGATTATTTGTCTCTTTGTGATGAGAACACAAGAAAAGACATTAGAAAATTAGAAAAGCTTGAAAAGAAAATCATCGATTTGAAATATTCGGTCCTTTTTAATTCTACATATATATATATATATATAACTTTTTTATATATTATAAAATTAATATACATCAATAAATTTCATGAGATTTATATATAAATGGATTTTGAAATTGTATTCTTGCTAGATATATTTATCTTATGAATAATGAGTAACTCTTTAAACATACATAACAAATATCAATTTAATAGTGTTGTGTTTCATTGTTCCTTATTAGGATATTCATAACTGTTATTGCAAAAATTATGATAACATCTCAGTGCTATATCGTTCTCCCCTGCACTAATCAAGAAACCAATATTTATCATCAGTGAAAAACTATAATTTCTAAATTTGCTGAAACATGTTTAATTTTTAAAAAATTTAAATTCAGAATTTGTACTTATAAAATGTACATGTCATATATTTCCAGATTTTTACTTTAAATCTTATACATGTCTGCTATTGAGTTGTCACATATTACATCAAAATTTTCCTTAAAGGCACCTTTTTGAAATTACACAACCATGCGAATATATCTACTCTAATTTTTGCACAAAAACAAATTTAAATGAAAAAATATACATCCTTCAATAAACATTTAAATTAACTTCTTGGCAAATATAAACATTTCATATATTAGCTATATAATAATTATATATATATATTTATTATGTAAAAACCTAGGGGTTCTTTCCATAACTTTATAAAACTGAGAAAATGCCACAACAAAATGACGGAATCGATAGGAAAAATGACAACTGAAAGCAAACGTTTATTTGGGATCGCTGATAGGAACCGATTTGTATCTTTAAAAGCCTAATAAAGGAAGATTCAGATGTCACGTTTCATTTGCTTTTGGGCAAATTTGATTCGAGTTTACATTTAAAATGCCCTAACAACTTAACTCTATTTATTTGCCCAACGATTTTCTTTTAAGCATAAAAAAATAAAATCATTTAAAAAATATATCGCACTGTAATGATTAATGGATAATTCTTTCGTCTTTGATATAACTATAAAAAACAAAATACTTTTAAAACAGCCTACAGCTGACATCATATAAAGGCGCGTATAAACTGTAAGCCAGGTAAGCCCGGACTTAGCACTTTTTTTGAAACCCTATCACTTTTCTTCATCTAATTTCGGAAAATGAAGATATAGGACAGACAAAATGGTTGAAAAATTATTGGGTGGGCTAAACTCTCGTCAACCTGTGAATCCGGGCTTACCAGATAAAACTGGCTGGCTAAATACGCGCCTGAAATATGGCATATCAAAAATGGTAAAATGGTTTTTCTAACCAAAATGCATGTATTAAGAACATAGAGAATTAATATTTTTTCTACTCTAAAACTATCTTCTATCTATTAACTTATAAGAGTCGAACTACAATTCTGTCCAACATGAACACAATGCCAATGGGTTAAATAAAGCAGATCGACGGTTCAAAAATTTATCCATATTTAAACACATGGAAAATATATATTTGATTGAAATAGAATAAATAAATACTTACTAAACGAAAGAGTACTTTGATCTATCTTCAGCATCGTTTGATGTTTTAACACCAATAAAAAAACATTGATATTATAAATTACAGCAACAGTACATCTCCAAACCTGACATTTTCTTTCACTACATAAATAAATATCAATTCAGGTGTTCTCGTCCCAGTTTCTCTCGGATTGTGAGGTAACACTTGATCTTGAAGCTTTAAAATTTCGGTCTAATTGCCTTTTCCCCCAATATTTTTCTTCAGGTGGGGATATTTAAGCTATAAAACATACTTTTCTATGGGTCTACCAGCATAATAAACCAAGCGGAATGTTGGGAGAACACGAAATAAGTTTGCCGATAAATCCCGAAGCAAAGGCGAGGGGTTTACAAACTTTTTTTAAATTGTTCTCTCATCATCCCGTGTCGTGTGGTTTATTTGTGCTAGTTAAGCCATCTATAGAAAAGTATGTTTAATTGCTTTTATGAAATAACTGTGGATTTACTGTCACAATAAACCACAGTAATTTAACCAATAACAGTGTGCGTACAATTTTGGTTATTTTGTAAACTATAATATATATATTTCGAGGTGAAGGGATTAGCTTTATTCAAATTTGCATTGCATCTCCTTACTATGAATACACCAAACCATATGGTACTTGTTTAGCTTGATTTAAGAAATAAAACATTTTTTCTGTGCCTTCATAACGCTATGAAAACCAAGGCGCACGTTTGGGAGAATTCGAGAGCTGATCAGTGAGGCACGAGACACAGTCGAGTTTTCAGGAATCTGAGAAAGAGAATTACAACCGCATTGTGATTTGTGTTTATTTCATGATCATTTTACAAAATCTCCTTACGAGGACTAGCTAATACGTCATTTCTATACTTCATTGGCCTATGAAAACACACCTCTCGGGCAATAGAAACCACTGTACTATCTTAAATATTTTATAAAATGGTTTGAAGTAAAGCCAAAATATCGCAACTTTCTTCGATCTTGTGATTGAACTCAAGTAATATATTATGTTTATCAGAGTTATTTTAATTTTGTTTTAGTAAAATATTCAAATACAGAATTGAGTCTTGATCATTTTTGCGATCTGAAATGGACGCGAACTGATTACTTTGGTGACCCATTTTGTTTTGGCATTATTAACTTACTTCTACACCTTCTCAGAGGCGGCGGCGGAGGCAAATTTTGATTGGGGGGGAGGGGGGCAAGATTTCGGGCACCGAATGCGTCCGACAACGAGCGCCACAGGCGCGATAAAGCTAGGGGGCTCCGGGAGCCGCTCCCCCGGGAAATTTTGAATTTTTAACCCCTCTGAGACGCTATTTTTTGCATATTCTCTGCCAATATTTGTACATTTTGGTACAAGGATCACATTTGTAATTAATTTTAAAAGGGCTTCAACATGATTATTGGAGGGGGGGCGATGCCCCTATATGCTCTGAATGAATATGAAGGATTCTCAAGATCAAACTCGTTTCCAAGGTCCTCTCTTTTGCTTTTTTTTTAAAAAGGGGGAAGAACAGTAAAGGGCCCTGGGAACGAGAATGTATCTATATATAAGTAGTCGGCTTATGACTAACACACAGGATGTGGTCGTCATGCATGGCTTTCCAAACATTTTTTTCTATTTCTTTTTCTTTTTCTAAATTAATTGCTCGGAAACGACTTTTCAAAATCGTAAATGAATTTCGTAACGAGAGAAATATGTGATATAGCCGAGAACCGACAAATGGTTTAGAAAAAACTTTTATATTTGTTTCTTTTCCAAAAACATAACCACTTGAAAAGGCCTTCAACTGATTGCTGCATTTACCACAACACCAGCAAAAACGTAGAAAATCAAAGTAAACTACCTGTTGTTGACTTTTTTGAAAAACAACTGAAACCCATTACATTTTGCTAATGAACATAAAAATTAAGGTTTATAAAATCTTTTGAGTTTTATTGATCGCAGCCACTTTGATCAAACTCGAAAAAACATGAACTGTTTCAGGTAAGAAAGTTATTTCATATTTTATTTAAATTGTATTCTATTTATTTTTGTGCAAAAGTCTGACTTTTATACATTGAAGTGACCTGTAGCCTCAATAATTCGATGAACAAAGAAGCACATAAAAAATATGAAGAGATTAACCCTTTCCTGACGGCGCCTGCTAATTTCGATCACTGAGGAACGATGCACTTTCGGCTGCCGTAATTTTTATT
>JAOTRI020097278.1:0-14679 GCA_028564885.2 Zoanthus sanctaehelenae | reverse complement strand
AGAAAAACTGTCGTAATTTGATAATGATCCCAGTGGATTTGGCAATTTTGGAAGAAATCGCTTTTATATGAGCCTGCTATGAGAGATTTTGATGGATGATGACACCTAAGAATTTTATGTTTTCTATTCTATTAATACTATTCTTATCGATGCTTATAGAAAGATCATCAAGATTTATTTTCTTTCTTGCAGGGTGAAATAATATAAATTTAGTCTTGTCAGGATGCAAAGTTAGTTTATTAGCTTTGAACAAGGTAGCCACAAAAAAAAGTTCATGGTTTACAATTTTATTTAGTTCAGAGATATTTTTGTGTTAAAAGAAAATATTAGTGTCGTCTGCAAAAAGGATAAATGAGAGATAATTTGAACTTGAAAAATGTCATTAATGTAAATAAGAAATAAAAGTGGCCCTAACACAGAACCCTGAGGAACACCACCTTTAATTGGAAGCAGTGGAGATTTCCAGGAATCAATTTGAACATATTGAAAACGAGAAGAGGAGATAGCTATGCATCCAGTTAAACGGTGTGCCTCGAATTCCATAGAAGTTTAATTTATCTAAGAGAATGGAGTGATTAACGGTATCAAATGCCTTATTTAGATCAAAGAATATGCCAATAGTGAGTTCGTTCTTTTCAAATGAATCAAATATTTTATTAGTAAGTTCCAGTATTGCCGTAAAAGTAGAATGTTTCTTTCTAAACCCATACTGATGATTATTGAGTATGCTATGTTTAATGAGATAGTCTATTAGCTGACGGTGCATGGCACTTTCAAGGATTTTAGAGAAGCAAGGTAAGATTGAGATAGGCCTATAATTGGTGAAGTAAGTGTTATCTTCACTTTTGAATATGGGAAGTACTTTGCTGATTTTAAGTTTCTCAGGGACAATGCCAGTTGAGAAGGAGATATTGTACATTTGAGAGAGGGGAGATGCCAAGAGATCAATAGATGCTTCAATCACATTAACATTAATACCATCCACTCCCTCACTGTTACTACTCTTTAGAGAGAACACTATATTGATTTCATCAGGGGTAGTAGGTGAGCCAAAGAAACTGTCACTAAAAGAACCACTCAAATATGATTTGTTAGTAAAGAATTAATTAAACTTATTAGCAATTAATTGAGGGTTGTAAATAGCATTACCTCCGTTGTCCTTCATGACAGTAGGCCCATAACTGGAATATTTAGAAAAGATGACGGATTTAATTAAGGATCAGGCTTGTATTAGTGATGAACCTATAGAAAACAATTTATGAAGGTAATACTTTTTCCTACATAGTTTGATTAGATAGTTGTATTTGTTACGGAATTTGGTATATATAGTTTTGTTAGTTGGTGTGGGATTATTACAATATTGTTTATAGAGAGCATACTTCCTACAACAGGAGTTTTGGAGGCCTGAGGTAAACCAAGGTTTGGCATTTGAATTTTCTTTGACAGTGATAATCCTAACAGGAACGCATGTTGCATAGATTAGATAAAGACAGTCCATAAAAGAATTGTACAATGCATTTGAAGAGGAAGATTCTGAGAAATCCCAATTTATAGAACAAAGATGGGAATGAAGATTTTCAATGTTATAAGTAGTTATAAGACGTTTATGATAAACTGAAGATTTAATTTTAGGTTTAAGAGAACAAATGGTGATCTGAAATATAGGTAAGTGAGCAGAAATGTCAGACCAAAGGATACCACTAAATTTGTGATTGTCAAGGTCATTGGAGAAGATGTTATCGATTAAAGTAGCTGAATGAGACGTGATCCTTGTTGGTTTAGAGATAAATGAATAGAAACCATTGGAATACATGACATCAATGAAATCATTAGTAGGGACATGTGAGTCAGCATTAAGGATATTGATGTTGAAGTCACCAAAAAGGAAACATAATTTATTCTCAAAACCAATTTTAGCAAGGACTTGTTTAATTTCATCATTAAAGGTTTCAGTCTGAACATTAGGGGGTTTGTATAAACAGCCCAAGATGACGGTTTTTTCATTATTAGGTTGGATAATCTCAACAAAAACAGATTCAAGGACAGATTTCATAGACTCAAGGTCACATCTTTTTTAGTATTCATAAGTATCACAAAGGAATATGCCAACACCACCTCCTGGTCCAACAGATCTGGGTTTAGAAATAAAATGATAACCAGTGTTGTCTAGCCAGGTTTCAGAGAGGCCAATGGCTGAGAAAGATGTATTTAGGGTGGGGAGGTATTCCTCTAAGTCAATTGAATGTTTTTTAAAGCTGTGTATATTCAAGTGAAATAATAAGAAACAGTTGGAATTAGAGGAGCCAGAGAACAGATTATTGAATTGTCTACTGGTCATATAAGTACATCTAGACAGTAAGTTGGAAGTTGATAAGAGCATGTTGGTGTCTGGATCAAGGTCAGAGTTGTGAAGAAGTTGATAAGTATCAGGGTCTTCCAAGAACGGATTAAAATATTTGGTTCACAGAAGAGAGCCGTCAAAATTAACAGAAGATTGAAGATCTAACAAGGCCAAATAGAAATCAGTATCACTATCAAAATAATTAAAAGGAAACGTGTCAGAGAGACAGTTAGGAGAATACCAGCCATCATGAGAATGCATCAAGTCATTATATTCTGGAAGAGAAAGTGGGGTACATTTCAGATGTGTCCATAGGTGACAAATATTGCAAAAGAAAGCCTTGTGGTTATTATGAACTCGAAATTTACATATAGAAGAGGGATTTTTCACACACTGTGACATACAAATAAATAAATTAATTATATGATTAAAATAATAATAATAATAATAATAATAATAATAATAATAATAATGATAAAACAAAATAAAATAATTAATATAAAATTAACCTTAAGTGTTAAGTGTTAAGCAAGTTGACTTAACTAATAACAAATTCAGATATTATTCGCCGGTAAGTACAAAAACTATATATAATATTATAATTAAGCAATAAGGAAATAGTTCTTGGGTGCCATAAAGCAGTGTAGTGCAATTCAGTTACTGCAAGAAAAAAGAAATTTAGATTGACAGCATTCAATGATAGAGTTGTCAGTCACTACAAGTAAATAAACATAAGTTCAGACTATTCGCAATACTTAGCTATGATCTTCTGACAATCCTCTAAAGAAGTACAGCGTTCGATGACAGAGCTGTCACCAAAGGGACGAAAACATATTACTCCATCCACAGTCCAAACTTTGCTGACAATGCCTTCTTCAATATCCTTGTTTAAGTATTTAAGAATTTCGCGGCAATTGATGGTTAAATCCTAGTGGAGGTTGAATGGACATTTACGTTCCTTGAGCACACGGCGGCGAGACATGACCGCAACTTTAGTATTATGCTTAGTAAACCGCACAATAATAGGTCTTGGTTTGGCTCCAGATTTCTTGCCTACACGATGAGATCTACTTATGTCAAACGAGGCAACATCCACATTGAGTTCAGATTTGAAGAAGTCGACTGCAAGATTATCAGTGTTCTCCTCTGGCTGTTCAGCAACGCCATAGATGCGAACATTGGTTCGTCTTGTGTAATGCTCCAGCTCGTCTACTTCTTGCGATAATTTATGATTGTCATCTTCAAGACCTGGTATGGCTTTGTCTTTCAGCGCTAGATTATTTTAAAAATTGGTTAACTCTTCATCCAGTTTGGCTATCTTTGCTTGATTTGAATTTATTAGTTCGTTTAGGTTTTTTTCCGATGAGCCAAGTTGAGTTTCCAAGCCGGCGGCATCGAAGTTGATACTACAGTATCAGCCAGAGATCTTTGAAACTCAGTCGATGATATAGCATGGGCCACTGGAGGGGCCAGGCACCCCCAAAAATATCTGTCTAACAAAAACAACTTTTGAATAGGAACTTCAGATTTTATGTCCTTTTTAGATGTCTTAATGCCTGGAAACAGTATTTTGTAAACGAAGTAGGAGCATTAGTATGAAATAAAAGGCTTTGTAGAAAGGACTTCTGGTATTGATGAAACGTAAAACATAAATAAAGAGCTTTCTTTTTAAAGTTAATTTTTGACTTATAAGGAAGGAAAGGGAAAGGAGGGTGTGGGGTAAAAAAATTTTACAATGTCCATTATGCCCCCCTAATAATTTTTTGCTTCCACCGCCCATGTATAGTCGTTGATGATTTTAACGACATGAGATTACATAATGCTCGTACCGAGGCCCGGGAGTGATGATGGGACCCAGTTGTTAAGTTTGATCTCTAATTTATCCCAGTGATCTTCAAAAGTCGAATCAGTTGGATCGATAGCATCATTAGCCATAGGAGGTCTCCTTTTTGGTCCCATAATAGAAAAAAATACGAGAGAATATAACCTTAATTGCAATAAATTTGTAGAGCACAAAATTAGGCAGCCATCTTGGCTCGCTGGCCGCTATATATGTTATGTCTTTCTTTCTCAAATTAAAGCACTCATTAGAAGCTAAGCTCCTATAAGTTTGCATTTAGTAAATATCGGCACCAATTATCGGTGCCTTCATAGTCTGGTGAAAGCCGAGGCGAACAGTTGGAAAAAATTGAAAGCAAATCAGTAAAAAACTGAGACGCAGTCAAGGGTTTTCACCTTCATTTGAACGTTAAAGAAAACTTCAAAGGTTAATCTCAAAAGCTTGGTATTCCATAAAAGATACAAATTTTAAAAATGAACACATCAACATTCCAAATATATAAAGCACTTATGTGAACAATGTCCATTGTTTTTTGTACTTTAGATGAAGACTTTTCACATATAGTAGATTCAAACTGATGAACAGCCAAGTTCTTAGCCCGAAACGTTTTTTCATGTACATGTTTTAAATGAGAGTCGACCCTTTTTTAAGTTTAAATAATTTCTATTAAACTCTTGTCAAATAACAGAGGAACCTTTCAATATTTTACTGTAGTGTTTGTGCATGCTATCTTGAGATACTAACATCAAGCCGAATAAAAACTGTTTTTAAAATATGTTAATGGTTTATAGAAATGGTCCGTACAATTCAAATAATGAAACTTGAAAGTAAGAAAAATATATATATCAAATTAACGAAGATTGTCACCCAACATTGTTCTGGGTGATATCGAAAAATTTATGCATGAAATACATGCATTTCTCGGATAAGGATGTTAAACCGTAGAGACAGTCTTACGATCATTCTGTTGAGGGACTTAAAACAAACCACACACTTCTCGCAAAGCGTAGGGTTATGATCTCGGTGCTGTGGTCTGATTCTTCCATTGATAGCACTTCTTTGTTGGCTACCAGGTTGCGCCTTAACATGTGAGCCGCTCTAGCGAACTCTCTAAGACCCTCAATTTTCACTCAACTGCATTTACTTATAAACAGGTTCTGTATATGTTTATAGTTATAGTTTATAAAACCACACAAAACCCCTTACAAATTGACTAAGAGCGAAATTTTGCTATAGAAGAGGTCACCGACCAAATAACATGGAAACTGATGATAATAGCATATTATATGCCTATCTACACTCACAGAAGACTTTGGCTAGATTTATTTAGTATAACCTAAAAACGATCTAACACGCATCCTGCGTTCTGATTGGCTACTCTAATAGAGGTCTATTTGAATAAGTCTAGTAGCAAGGATAAGATGGTGGATCAAAATAGTAATGAGCTCAGTTTGGTTATAATATTTGAGGATTTTATCGATAATTTAGTTTGCACTTCTCTTTTAACCAATTAGCAGGATTACACTAAAATAACTATACCTCTTGGACTACGAGTTTGAATGGTAGTCCGTTCGTTTTCGAGGTCTAATTGCGTTCGACGAAGGAGAACGCATCCTAATCAGGTGTGCTTTCGGGATGTCCCGCGGGATTCGGAAATGGCTGCACAAACTGAGACTCAGGAGAAAATCGATGCTTTGAAAAAGTCCAAATCTAAGTAAGTTCAATCGATCCACTATTTTTGATCATTTTCCGCATTTCAGTTGCTCAAAAAAATGATATTCGGGGTGCTCATTAACTTTTGAAGAACAATGGCATCTTAATTGGCCCATGCGGGGACTTGTTTGTAAGTCTTGAGGTCTGTGACGTTATATTCTTTAGGTTTTTAAATATTACGTCTGGGTTTTCATTAACTTTTAAAATACAAGGGCATCTTATCGTACCTAACTCCCCAGTTTTGCTTTTGTATTGTTTTGCTTATTGCGTTCGACGAAGTGGAACGCATCCTAAACAGGCGTGTTTTCGGGATGTCCCGCGGGATTCGGAAATGATATCTGATCCGTTTTGAGCTTTTGGCCACCATCTTGGGACGACACATTCGACCTCGATTTCATGTGGCTGCGTGTGGCATGGTGATAGTTGTATTTGGGCATGCGCTAAAACCAGTCCTGAGACCCTTTTATGGCTCGGGTAACCTGTGGTAGCGTCCTACTACAGGCTACCCGAGCCGAAAAAAGTTCCAGGACTAAACTAAATCTACCGATTATTGCTAGCTAATAATTATTTTCTCATCTAGAAAAACCAAAAGTCTCAATAACTGACGACTGACGGATACTGTGCGTCAGAAGAACTACAATTCCAACCAAAACTAATATCCTCCCCAAATCACTGTTGCAATTTGTTTATGAAAAGCAACTACTATCCAAATGGCGACTCAAACTTTTAGTTGACCGAAATTGCGATAAGCGTGGATGTTTCTCCTAATTCAGGCCCTGCTCCTAAGTGCTCAAGATGTGATAAAGCGGTACGGAAGAATTAACCAAGTGACGATTGTACAATGTGTTACACCGTATCTCATACAAAGTTTACCGAGCTCAAAACGGATTCAGCGTGGCTTTGTTCGACATGCAACTCTGTTGATTTATTCTCTGCTCTTCCATTCTACAATGAGGTGTCGACCTCTTACCGTCCATTGGATTGTGAATTGAGCGATATTGTCGATGTAACGGATACAAACAGTCATCTGTCAGCAATTGCAGCCAAAAGTAATCGTATATCAATATTAAATTTGAATACGCAATCTATGTGCTCCACCTTTGGTGAATTCTCTCTTCTCATGAATGATTACAAGTTCTACATTATGACCCTAGGTGAAACCTGGCTAAAGGATAACCCCCTCTTATTACAGCAAGTTGGTGTTCCTGGTTAGAAACTGAGCTTTTGAAATCGTGATAACTGCAAGGGGAGTGGTGTTGGTGTATATCTGAAAGAATGCATTCCATTCAAAAGACGTAAGGATCGAGCACATGTGGTTGAAAATCCCGGACAAGAATAAGAACAGTAAGCTCCTCCTTGGTGTGGTATATCGCTCAGACTTTATTATGTCTGAGCGTGATTGGATTGAACATTTTTATGATCTCCTTTCCATTGTTGTATCCAAGTGAGAGGGAATGCTAGCCATTACAGGTGATGTCAACATCAACCTGCTGAACAAAGGGGATACCATTGTGCTACGTTACATGGACATTTTGCAATGTTTTGGCCTTACTCAACATATAACAAAGACTACTAGAATAACACCAACTTCAAAGTCTCTGACCACTTCATTACAAATAGTCCCCATAATGTCTCTCATTCTGATGTGCTTCCTTCAGGCTGTATTAGTGACCATGCGGCAGTGTATGCTACCATCAACACTCACATGTCTAAATATGCTCCCAGGTTTAAATACATCAGGAATGAAAATAACTTTGTAGAAGCTGATTATGTTCGAGACTTTTCCATGCTACCATTGTCTATAATCTACAGCTTAGAATCCTTTGATGATAAACTGAGTGCTTTGAATACCTTAATTGCGGAATGCATTGAGCGCCATGCACCACTACGTAAGGTAAAAATGACACGTCCTACAGCTCCATGGATGCTTTGAGGATATTAGAAATTTACAATAGAGAAGGGATTATCTTCGTAAAGAGGGCCACCAAACCAACTCTAGTGATGCCTGGGCTGCCTTTCAAGCCACGCGGAACGGGATAAAAGACCTGGTAAACAAAACAAGGAAAACCTTTCTTTCTAGGGCCCTTTCATCCAAGTGCCCTAAGGATGTATGGAGAGTTATACACCGAGTGCTAACCCTTAGCCCTAAACCGATTAGAGCAGATCCTGACAGACTGAATAGCCAATTTGCCTCTACTACAGAAAGAACTTTGGGGTCTAGGCCTGAGGACATAGCCTTTCTCTATGACCTTGTTAAGTCTCTTCCCATGCAAGATGGCCCATGTTGCAACTTATCTAAAGTGTCACCATCTGAGATTCTTATGGTTATTCAGAGACTGCGGTCTGACTGCTGTACAGGCGTAGACCTGATTCCAGTTAAATTTCTCACGCCAGTAGCAAGTGTAATTGCACCTGCATTGACTCATATTATCAATACTTGTATTGAAATATCTACTTTTCCCCAACACTCGCAAGATGCATGGATTGGGCTTTTCGAAAAACTTTCTCCTTTGGCTTGTTAGCTCTCTGTCTGACAGACACCAGTTTGTGCAAATTGATGGTAAAAAATCAAAGTTGGAGCAGGTGGTGTTTGGAATTCCCCAAGGATCAATCCTTGGTCCAGTAATTTTTAATCTTCACGTGTCAAGATCATCTAAAGAGTTCATGTTTTCACTATGCGGATGATACAACACTGTATCTCCATTCAAAAGTTAGTGACCTCCCTGGTGCTGTATCAGAAATGAACCAAATCATCCTTGGCTTATTTTCTTCCGCCTCTAATCTCACTTTGAACAAATCTAAGTCTAACTGGATGCTTCTGTCAACTCCCCAGATGAGCAGAGTCCACTCACTTCACTCAAGACCTCTTGCCTTTCATTGTGATAGAGCTAATTTGTCTTGCAAACAACACATTTCAAAGGTTTTGACAAGCTGTTATGGCAGTTTAGCTGTGCTAAGGAAAATGCGTTATTTTGGCCGAATTATTTGCGTTTAAAATTACACACTGTCAGGGGCTATAACCTGAGGTCTTCTGTGGCACCTCAGTTATATGTCCCTGGTCCTAAAGAAGGCAACACCTTTCAATATAGAGCTGCATCAACTTACAATCTTCCTGCATATATCCGAAATATGCGAAGTTAGAGTACATTTGTAACTAGTGCCAAGGAATTTCTTTTAAATAGGGCCAAAGCAAGAGTTTCAGCTTAATTGTAGACCTTTCCATCATTCTATTTTGTGTATTTTATTGGTCACTTAATTCAATACTTTTACATACCTATTTATTCACACTATGACATTTTTATACGATTTATTATTATTAGAATTACATCCGTTTATGTAAATAAGGCCTATAATCAATTATTACTGTAATAGAATATTGACATATACCAATATATATGCAATGTTTCGTTGAGATTGCTCACAGCTTGGCGGATATTTGAACATTTCAAATTGAATATTCCGGCAAAATTTTGTAAAGAAAATGTATGGGTTTTGCATGATAACGAGGCTAGTAGGGCATCAGATGCACTACCAGCCTCGTTATAATGCAAAAGTCATACATTTTCCTTCAAAAATACGGCAAAAACTTTTAGCTTGAAATGTCTTATCTCCATCAAACTGTGAGCAATCTCGAGAAAATTTTGCATTTTTACTATTAATAGTGTGACAAATGTGGTAATGCAATTCGTTTTTTGAAAACTGGAATATTTATAATGTCACGTGTACGTGAGAAAGGTCTATTGCTTTAAAATCCTTGTCAAAAAAGAGTGTTATCCCAAACTTTCTTCTGTTCAGCTATAAATTCTTGAACGAATATACAGTCAAAATTTTTTTCTTTGTAAAACAAGTTGGCAATTACACATACCTTCCGTTTATCAAAAAATCTGTAGCCATCCTCAACAACCTTCAAAAACAAATGACATTATAATGAGTGCCTTCATCGAACAACAGTGTCCCCGTCTACTGGTAGCCACAAGGAGCATTTGGATCCAACGACGAGGGCGAGTACAAGACTTCGAGCGCGCGCACTTTTTTATGCAAGTAGAAACGATTGCATGCAAAAGTAGTAAGGAAAGTGCCAGGCAATTGTGCCAGAGACTTGGGTTTGATTCCCAACCAGACTAACACTCAGGCTCCATAAATAAGTAAGAAGGTACTGGCTTTATTCCAACAACTGCAAACGATATGACTTCCCGCACACTTGTACAGCTATAATTTATGCTATGAGTACCTAAAGCATTTATTTCTTTACCGTTTTACTTCTCTCCCTCGATGTATACATAATATATGTAAAATATATTCAGCCAACGGTCTATAGTCTAACCTCCGGTTATTACAGTTGGCCGAGTACCTACTTTTCTGTTTAATTATACTATATGTGTTAATGTAAATATAAATACTGTAAAGGAACTGAAAAAATAAAATTGAATTGTTGCAACTACTGAAACACAGGTTTAAGATGTATTTCAGTACTGATTTTTTTTATAAATAAATTTTAAAGGTTCCAGAATACATAAGTGACCAGTGGGATTATTCACAAAAAAACAGTCTCAAATATTATCAAATTTGTTAAATAACAAAATAATTTATATCAGACCAAGGGTTCATTCATGTAGGCAGAAACGTTTAGCTTACCTGGTGTGCCCTTGCTATTAAACTAAAGTCGTGCTTCTTTAAAAATGCTCGAACTACGTCTCCCCCAAAAGTCCAAGAAATTCCTCTGTCATTTTCTCCCCAGCCAGTAATATCCTGTAAGCCAAAAAAAAAAAATCAGACATTTTGCAATCTTTTTTTGTTTTGCAATCTTTACATGAATATTAAAGAAAATTGTGTTGAACATAAAACGAAAGAAGCCGGACTGCTGTATTCGTTTTTTTCAACAAAAACTGTAAGTACAAAATGACTTTTGACCTTCTCTGTAGTCACGTTAGACGATAGCTAACCCAATTCTTACAACGAAAATACATTCGCATCGAGTAGCTAAAAGCAAAGAGATATAGATGAAAATAAAACTCTTGTTTATCTTTGTTTTTAAGTTCCACTGAGAAGAACCCTGAAAAGGTAGCCTAATTTGCAAGGTACAGGAGGTTCGGTTTCAATTTCCGATCACGACCGGATCAACACTCATGGTCTTAAAAAATGGGAAGGTGTTGTCATTGCTCTAACATCTGCAAATGAATGGATAGACTTGAATCCCGTTTTCTCGGATAAGTACGTTACGCCGCAGGACCCCGGAAATATCTGTGTTCATGTGTATGTGCATGTCTGTTATGAAAGCAGGGCAGTGGCGGATCCAGAAATTCTAGAAGGGGGGTGAATAACACAAAGAATTTACCAATGACTCTAGGAGAAGAAGGGTGGCAAGTACAAAGAATGTACCAGAAAATTGAAAAAAAGGGGGGGGGGGTGAAAATTCACCCAATTCACCCCCCTGGACACGCTTGATTGACTCGTAGAACAAAGGGCAGCGAGCGAAATGACACGGAGGTAAATTCGCCCCATCTAGAATGGCACGCCTAATTAAAATTTTGCTTGATATTGTAAATGCGCCGGACCATGGCAGCATCAACTTTTTGTCGAGTTTTAATTTTAGTTTTATTTCTTGCACTCAACCTTTCCGATCTTCAATGCAGTTCTTATTCTACTTCTAATAGACCAATGTTCAAACTTTGTCAATCTCTGGAGCCTAGATTCGTCCGCAGAATGTTTAAATCTCGAAGTTTGTCTTCCAAACCAATCTGTGCCTGGACCAAACATGGTCACATTTGCTATCTTCTGCCTGGCAAAGATATAACCATTTATATGGACATTGAGCTGAACCCTGGGCCTTCTAACCATACGAGAGATAATTTCTACTGTCAAATCAAGTCATCAACGCATCAAAACTACACCTGGAGCACAAAATTATCTACTGATTGCCGCGAAATTAATATGCAAAGTAACAACAACATTGATTGCTATCGAAACTTCCCGCCGTATTTTAAAATAAGCCAACCTCAGATCTTGCCTAAAGTTTGCCTGATTACTACACAGACTGTCGGTATATGCTTTCGACGTTATCGGGGCAGAAGGAGTGGAAGAAAAGTGAAGCTACGAGAAGCAAATGCATCATTCCAAATTACAACAGTTATCAGAAATTTTAGGAAAACCCGCAAGAAATTTGCATTTTATGCCAAGCAAAACAACAACAATCTTGTTCATGTTCCATTAACCAAAGATCAACATCAACCAAATCGCTCTAGCCGATCTGTCGATTTTTGTCTACTCAACACTAGATCCGTTAAAAACAAAACTTTGACAGTGAAAGATTTTGTTGTGGACAATAATTTAGATATTTTTGCTTTAACAGAATCTTGGCTTCGGCCGGGTGACATTGACGCTCAAGTAATAAATGAACTCTGTGCTACTGGGTATATGTTGTCGCATGTACCCAGAGAATCTAGAACTGGTGGTGGTGTTGCTTTGCTTTACAAAAAAAGATTTCATGTCAAGAAGCAATCTATTGGAATTGACTCTAAATTCAAGTCTTTTGAACACATTAGCTTGCTAATGCGCTACGCATCAACTGAATTACGAATTGTTATTGTTTATCGCACTTCCCACACTAGTCTTTTCTTTGATGAATTTCCGCGTCTTCTTGAGAGCTTGGCTACTACATCTACTCCACTTATTATTACTGGGGATTTCAATTTTCACGTGGATGTAGTCGACGATCCATATGCAGTACGCTTTCTTGGTTTGCTTGATGCATTCAACCTAAAGCAGCACATAAATGTACCAACGCATAGAAGTGGTCATACATTGGACCTGATCATCACTAGAGACGATGACACAATTGCCAATAATTTCCATGTTCAAGACCCAGCTATCTCCGACCACTTTGCCGTGCATTGTCAGCTTGATTTGGTCAAACCACCATTTGAAAGAAAAGAACTATCTTATCGCAAATTACGATCTATCGATAAATTGGCTTTGAATAACGACATTTTGAAATCGCGGTTAATGGCTACTGAAAATCAATCACTGCATCCATCTGAACTGGTCGACCTATATAATATCGAATTAACTGCCATCTTAGAGCGTCACGCCCCTTTGAAGAAACGTATTGTTACTATCAGGCCCGCGGCACCATGGTACTCTGATGATATACAGTTGGAGAAATCGAAACGGCGGAAATTAGAGCGTAAATGGCGGACCTCAAGACTGGAAATAGACAAACAGATTTACCTTGAGCAGTGCAACACTGTTAACTCGCTGATATCGTTATCTAAAAGGAAATATTATTCAGCGATTATTGCTGATAACAAATCAGATCCTAAAGTTCTTTTCTCGTGCTTTGACCGGATGCTAAACAGGAAGCCTGAAAAGCTGCTACCATCTTCCGATAACCCTAGTGATCTTGCCAATAAATTTGCTGACTTTTTTACTGAGAAAATCTCCAGAATTAGAGAGAAATTGAATACAAATGACATTTATCCTTCTACTGAAATCCATGATTCTCCTCTCACAGCCGTCAAACTGTCTAATTTTATTCCAACCAATGAAACCGAGTTATCCCCCCTTATACGAACGTCTGCTGCGAAATCCTCCGCCCTTGATCCACTGCCGGGCTCTCTGATGAAAAACTGTCTTCCGGTCCTTTTACCTGTGATAACGCGGATTGTTAACTTGTCAATTACATCTGGGTGTGTCCCTTCGGCATTGAAGGAAGCTGCCCTCTCACCCTTACTAAAAAAGTCATCTCTAGATCACGAACAATTTCCCAATTTCAGACCAATTTCCAACCTCCCATTTGTTTCTAAATGCACAGAGAAGGTCGTAGCGTCTCGGCTTACAGCACATGTGAATGACAACAATCTTAGTGAGCTTTACCAATCTGCATATAAAAAAGGTCATAGTACTGAAACAGCACTGATCAGAGTCCAGAATGACATTCTTCGGGCAATCGATAATGGCGACTGTGTAATGCTTTTACTACTTGACCTCTCTGCGGCATTCGATACAGTGGATCATAATATACTACTATCCAGACTTAAACATCGCTTTGGGATTGATGGCACTGCTCTTTCCTGGTTTCACTCTTATTTATCTGATCGTAATCAGTTTGTTTTAATCGACGGAAAACGATCGACCAGTCGAGTTCTTGCTTGTGGCGTGCCACAGGGGTCTGTTCTTGGCCCTCTGCTTTATTTGTTGTACACCTCACCACTGGGAGACATTGTGCGACGTCACGGCCTCTCGTTCCATCTTTATGCCGACGACACCCAGTTATATTTAACGTTCCGTCCATCTCCCATCGGCCGCCTTGAGAATGCAAAAGAAGCTATTCAAAATTGTACAAGGGACATCGCCATCTGGATGCGCACCAACAAATTGAAATTAAATGATGAAAAGACCGACCTTCTCGTCCTCTCTGCACGGCACCGTCCTCAAATCGACATCGACTATATCACAATTGGCTCTGAGCAAATCCGTCCATCAGTAACTGTTTCTAATTTAGGCACTATTTTTGACAATTATCTCACTATGGAAAAACAAATCGCCGCCACCTGTAGATCTGGTTTCTTTCACATTCGGAACATTGCCCGTATAAAACGCCATCTGCCTTTTGAGTCGAACCAAATACTGATTCATGCATTCGTCACATCGAAATTAGACTATTGCAATTCTCTATACTATGGCCTGCCCAACTGCTTGATCCAAAAACTCCAGTACGTACAGAACTCTGCTGCTCGCCTGCTCACCTGTTCCCGTAAACACGATCATATTACCCCCATCCTTAGAG
>JAOTRI020097267.1:0-14682 GCA_028564885.2 Zoanthus sanctaehelenae | reverse complement strand
CGGTCATTTATGCCCGCTGATTAGATGCTTTGATGAGGGCAGTTTGCTATTTGGCCGCGTATATTGATGATAATGATTGTTTATTCAACCTTTTCCCTAATTCCCTAAATTATTACTATAGTTTGTAAATGACTCCCACACGGCAGTCTTGGAAATTAGTTGTACTTATTTTTTTATATTTGATTAATGTCCTAAAGATTTTAGCGTGTCAAAATAAATTTCTATTGTATATTGTATTGTATTGAGGTACAGCGATTATATTCATGAGGTATGGCGCTTATATGAGGTATGGAGATTACATGAAGTATGACGCTTATATGAGGTAAGGTGCTTATATATTAGGTGTGACGCTTATATGAGGTACAGCGCTTTTATATGAGCTGTGGCAATTATATGAGGTACAGCGCTTATTCGGGTCGAGGATTTTATTCGTGTTAGGTGTGGCGCTTATTTGAAGATTTAAAGAATAAAGAAAAGGCGTATTTCACCGAAAAATCAACGGCCGCCCAAATATTTGTCCATAAGTCCCATTTCTTTACGCTATGATGGAGATTGTTTTGGCTGCAACCTGGAACCTACGGCTATGTGATCTGTCGCCTTGAGTCATTATATATTGTTACCCATCAAAGTATGATCAATATTTCTCTGGCTGTCACCACGGGTACATACAGCTTTTTGATCTGTTGCCTCAGTTGCTCGTCTCTTCTTTCGCTTGTTGACAATAATTTTTGTTGTTTGACAACTTTAGAAAAAAAACTTTCGACGCACTCTTAATAAAACGTGAGTTTTTCGCTCCTTTTAATCCTTTTATTTGTATTAACGTGATCATCGGTAATGAATTCTCGTCACATTTCTTGAATAATGTAAAAGCAACGACAGAGGAAGTTGTACGCATTCATAAGTTACAACAAACAAATGCTTTGGTGTGACTGACTAAATGTTATAAGCGCGACATAATTCAAAATCTGAATGTTTATCGATATCCGCTCAACTGCTAACGGCGACATCGCCATTGGCCCGGGATTCCAAATTTAAAAAGTAAACTCGCTCAGAAAGAAAATATATAATTTTTGAAACGATTGTGACGTCTGAAGTGAGCGAAGCTACAATCTTAGCGTTCTGATTTTGTTTGTTAATTTTAGGAGCGAGTTTGCCTTTGGTACCCAGCATAATATAATATTGTCAAAGAATCGTCTAAAATTTTATTTCGAAGTTATAAAATCATTTACAAGTTAAAAAAATTCGTATTCAGCTTGATTTATTCAAGACTGACAACAAAAACAAGAATATTGTATGCATTCATATGGTACTACAGACAGCTGCTACACTAAGACTGATTAAATATAAGCGAGGCTTGAAAAACCGGATTGCAACTGACTGAAAGTGAAGCAAAAAAGTTCATTTTTGCACTTTAGTCTTTAGTGCAAACGGTCACAGCATTACGTTAAAACTTTTATTTCACATTAATATATTAAAACTTTAAATAAAATTCGGGCTTCAAGAGTAAATATCAATATGTAAAAATTAAATTATTTATAAAAATTACCAATTCAGAAAGACACTAGCCTGAATGCAAAAGGCTAAAAATAAAACGCGTTGACGCACAAATGAAAGTTTACTTCCTTTCAGGCAACGTCACATCTTTATATGCGTAATGATCCCACGCAGGTTTTCTAAAATTCTACATATGAGACTACATAGATCAAATCTTGATTCACAAATGCGTGATGACTTGGCGAAACCTTGACGGCTTATTCTTTGTACTTGGCGGAAACGGTAAAATATACAAATAGCTTAAAAACTGCTACGATTTTGTTTACAGTAATGGATATCTGCGAAGAGAGCAAGTGTATGCACTGCGAGCAAAACATCAAAAGAGTGCAGTGGTCCAACGAGCTCGAAGAAATTCACTATTTTTATGTTCCACCTGACAGTTGTAAGAAATCGATCAAACAGCGCGTCAAAAGGTTAGGACAGAAAGCGTTTGAATTGACAGATAAACCTCTGAAGATAATCGTGAAAATTGGCGAAGCAGGTCTTGAGTTTATGGCCAAAGTTGGTCCCAGCGGAAGTTTTGAAAGTAATGAAGTTGTTTTCGACGATTTGGACAAAGAGTGGGATAAATTATTTGAGCTATACGGTACCCCTGACATTCACAAAGGTTAGCATTTACTCAAGATATTCACATCGAAAGAAGATAATAAAAATATAGTTTTTTACTGATGAACAAAAGGAGAAATAAAAAAGATGAAAGGCAAAAAAATCGAAACACAAAAACGATGGTAAAGTTGGCTCGCCGAAGGAAACAGCTTCATTGCAAAATTTGATAAATCATAAAAAAATCGGACTAACTGAAGAGATTTTTCACACAGTTGATTTACCAAGAACAGTCGCTAACTGGTTCGAAAAAACCCGATGTATGCCAAAATAATTTTTTTAAAAACATTTTACAATTGCCAATACGGCAATAGTTAAATTTGACAAACGGCTCCACATGAGTTTATTTTTAGAGCAATATCGATCGCTTTATCTTTGTATACAGAAATATTAGAAAATAAAATATATTTCTTCAAAAACATGCAACCTCCTCAATTCTCGAGTATTACATCCATGTTGCTAATCTAAATTGCACCTTATCCATAAAATGTCTCCATTTTTAACAATATTAAAATTGATATCTCCAAATGTTACTGAAATAATATAGATAGTGTTATTACTAAATGTGAAAAGCAGTTATAGTTCCTGAAAAATAGCTGGAAAGCAATTAGCTCTTTTATTGATTACACAGTATAGCAACCATATAGCTATAGAGCGCGACTCAAATATCTTCATTTATCTTTTGGTGATCGGAAAGTATTTCATTCAATCAGCAGTTGTAGATCTTAGCAATACTCAATTGTTTTATCGTATTTTACCCTTGAAACATTACCGCATGCAAATGAACTGATCATGCGCGCGATAGATTATCTTGGATATCCAAGGGCTATAAACAGAGTATCAACTCCGCTCTAAGTTAATATCCTTTCGATTTTCGCACGAACACTGAATTGGAGATAAAATCGCTCAGTTTCTATTTTTGCACGACTGGGTAATAATTTGAGATATACCCCCACTTTTGTCTGATACTTTACTCTTTAGTTTATTAGCGCAGTCCGGTAATATATGCACATTAATCCATGCTTTCGTATAATGTATCTCAGTTCTACATCAAAGTGCTCCCCAGTACGTACAGTTGTCTTAACTTGTTTTCTCTAGTGCACTATGACCTCACAGGTGCTTGCTCAGTGGAACATCCTCTACTTGTTTGATACTTGTAGAACTTGGATCGAACGACTTTTTTAAACAAGATGACATGTTACATAAGAAATCAAACTGTGGGAGATGTACACGTGTGCCCGGGCGTGCAATGGCTAAAAAAATTGTTTTAAGATAACTTGTAAACATTGTCAGTATTGTATAGTATAACAAAACTGTTTAAGTCGTCTCATAATGGCGTTGACATGTTTTACAAAAAAAACGCCAAGTTTATTGACATCATTTTAACCACAGTCCTCACTCGATAAGAACTTACACATGCCTTTAAAAAAAGAACCATATACATGCATCTAAAAAGAAAAGACAAGTTATTTTACATGCAAATAACTTTATGGTCGTAATTGGACGGTTTTAAAAAGCGAAGAGAGAAAGAAACCGCAAAACCGTGTCTAAACATTTTATGAACCAGCCCAAATAAAGATTTTTGAATCAAATCAACCGCTAAATATTTCTTTAAAAATATTGATAGTTTTTCAAATAATAAAGTTATTTATGCGCTTCTTTTCATTATGGTATAGATGTTTTTATATATACATGGATTATATAAAACACAAAAGCTTTTTTCACCTTTGTGTTAATATGTAATATAGAGATTTTAGTGGGCGAAATTGCAAACTAAATCGAGTTTTCATGAATAAACACAATTTTAGATATAGAGATCTTTATCGTACCTTCTTTTAAATTCATAAATTTTTGTTCATATTTACGGCAAAACACTATATAAAAGATTGTATGAGCTCCTCTTATTTTGACAATATACTAAAAAATATTTGCTTGTAAAATTCTTTCCTTTGTAATTCAAAATTTTCACAGCGAACATTTTTGGTTCAATTGAGCCCAGTACAGCGGAAATGATAAGCAAGCGACAGGTGGAACTGAGTCGCTGTAAATAATTGCTTATATTTTTAGCCTCTGTTGATGAGATTATTGAAAACAAAAAAAGAATCTCGTGAACACCTCCGGAAAAGTTTGAATAGATGATCTATTTGAAACTTGTGACGGGGAAACTTTCACGCGTTTCTGAATAAACTATGCACGAATATCGGAAGAGCTGTCTCTGAATTGTTCTTTTAATTTAAAAATACCTACCACATACTTCTTTTATTTTGTTTTGTTGTGTCCGATTCTGTGTTTATACTGATCAAAATTCCATTTTTTGATTAAATGAATGTCTTAATTGATCGATTAAGATGGAAAATAGTTCTTCTAGCAAAGGACTAAAAACCTTGTCATGCTATATTTTTACGGAACAAAGCCTGATCATTTAGTTCTAAAGGAAAGACACCCTGGAATCTATTTTATCTTCAAAACTGTAAAAGAGCAGCATATTTTTTGCAGTCACATTAACTAGTAATAAAATACATGTTTTGGGGGTAAAACAAAGCATGATCATATATAGGAACTAGCTGTTTAAGACTTCCTGTTTTGAGCACAACCGTTAATGTATAAAAATAAAAAATATCATCCTGATTATAAATTTAGTTTTTAATTGCGACTGCAGAACAGTTTTTATGAGGCTATTTTGTCAAGTTTAATAATGGTTTTGTTTTTGCGTAAGCTAAAAAATTTGAATTTAACCTTTTCAGTTCCGATAAGTTATTAACAACCAACTTCTCCTTACATAATATCACAAAATAAAATATTTGGTAATGAGAATTTGAGAATTGATCAAACAAAGCAAACCATAAGAAGATTAAAAGTAAAATTCTCTCAAATTTGCTCCATGAAAAGTATGGGGAACAAGTTAGGAGAACTTAGCAATACAACTGAGAATGAAAGTGAAGTGAACTTTATTTCGTCAAATATTTTCATGTTTATGTTTACAGTAAGTTATTTGTCCCAGCTAATAGCAGAGCTAGACAATAAGGCTGGGACAAATTCAAATTACAAATATACAATTTAAATTAGTTGTGTCTATACGTCAGATAATTAGTTATAGATTAGTTAAGGAAGAGAATCAAATTTCGAGGAAGAACAATAGTTTCAAAATTCAAAAAGATTAAAACTACTAGGTCCCCTTATTCAACGTTTTTATTATATTCGCGACATTCAGATATTGGTCTTCAGATGCAAGTAACCCCATAAGCAAGTCTTTTAAGCCTCTTCTAAATCCTGGTTTAGACGCTCTTTTTACCGAACCTCGTATTTTTAATGGAATAGAATTCCAAATGTCAGTTCCTCTTCTAGAAAAAGATTTCTTTAATATCTCTAACGAGGACTGCTGAATATAAAATTTATTGGAAGTGGATCGAGTACCATAAGAGTGCATAGCAGTGACCTTTTTGAATAAATTTGCGATATTGTATGGGGCAGCACCAGAAGAGACATCATACATGACATCAGATACAACATGAAAATACAAAAGATCTAATGGGAGGATATTTGCTTTAAGAAAACGGGGAACTGCGTGCTCAATAAACTTTGCAAAATAAATTAAGTGCAGTGCTCGTTTTTGAAGGACTCGAATTAAATTTAAATAAATGGAGGCTGCACCACCCCAAGCCGAAATCCCATATGTCAAATATGAATGAACCAATGATTGATATAATGTCAATCTGGTACTAAGTGGAACATAATGTCTTATTTTTTAAATAATCCCAAACTGAATTGTTTTTAGGTAATTCCCATTATCAGGCTAAGGAAATTTTATGGCTGCCATACACAAAAAGCCAACAACTAATGTGTACATTTTAAATAATTTTATTTTGCCTCCCAAAGACAAACGTTAAATAAATCCCATCACAGCAGATGCTAGGGCTCTTTGTAATCCAACAATACTGGAAATGTTGTTTCAGTATTCATTATTCCCATAAAAGCACAAACGCTGGTTCATTTTTGTTCTTTAAAATAAAAAGGCAGACTCAATGTTGGATAGTAAATTATCACTTAAAATAGTTTTTTTGTTTCATAGCTTTTTTTAAAAAAAAAGAAGCAATGGGAAATTTGAATGTAATAACTAAGCTAAGGTCAAAAAAAAAGAAAATATAGATCACTTTATAAACTTGCTGTTTTTTTTAATGTGTTTTGGTGTTTTAAAGTTTTCAAGGGGATTTCCAGGGACCTTTAGGCTGGACTAACTTAATTTGTTACAGCATAAATTCAGCTCAATGTCAGAGTAAATGATAATATTAAGTTAATCAAAATGATAACCCTACCTCAGTCAATTAAGATAAAATAGTAAAAAAATCTAATTATATAATTGTTACAGACACATTACTATGCCACACATGCAATATCATACAACAGCTCAAAATATCTAACTCACATAAACCCTTAGTTTTCCACAGAAAGCATAAGTCTTGAAGCTTCCAGTGTATCTACCTTCATCATCCAGCTGCAAAAAATTTGAAACAAGGGTTTCTCCTTTGGATTTCTAGAGTTCACTTTTTATATTTGTAACTTGCAAAACACAAATATTAAGCACCAGAAGCAGTTGATCCTTTTGGATTTTGTTTCACAGAAATTATTTGCTAATTCCATAGAAATGTTAATTTGAAAGATTCTTCTGTAGGCCATGGTAAAATATCAATTCACTTATAGAATTATTCAGCAAATTTATGTGACTGCCAAAAGCTAAACAACAAGTTGACTGGTGTCATTAATTACAAATAGACTGAGATATTCATTTGGAAACAGACTTCATGTTAAAGTTAGCTACATATGGTATTAAACTATAATCAAGATTTAATTCAAAATGCATTGTCTACTTGTTTACTGTTTTAAAATCATAGAGACCTAACTGTTAACCATAGAGACCGAACTGTTAACCATAGAGACCTAACTGTTAACCATAGAGACCTAACTGTTAACCATAGAGACCGAACTGTTAACCATAGAGACCTAACTGTTAACCATAGAGACTGAACTGTTAACCTTAGAGACCGAACTGTTAACCATAGAGATCAAACTGTTAGCCATAGAGACCGAACTGTTAACCATAGAGACCTAACTGTTAACCATAGAGACCTAACTGTTAACCATAGAGACCTAACTGTTAACCATAGAGGCCGAACTGTTAACCATAGAAAACTATTAACCATAGAAAACTATTAGCAGGGCTTGAAACTGCAACCAATACATCAATAAATTTTTCCATTTGCGACTAAGTCTTCAATGATGGTTGCAAGAAGATAAAAACAAGTAACCACCACAAGCTGCAGCCTTAGCACTGCTTTTAACTGTCTTTTACAACTAAAACTTTGTAAGTAGTAGCAAAAAATGTGACCATGAAATCTTTTTAACTTGGAGCCCTGATTAACCATAGAAACCTAACTATCAATCATAGAAATTTAACTTTATTAACCATAGAAATTTAACTATTAATCATATTTCCCACCATATGATTTCTAAAAATTATATGTACAACAAACAGGGTTCACACTGAGAACAAGAAGTAAAAATCCATGACTTTTTCATGACTTTTCCATGACCAAATACCATTTTCCATTTTACATGACTCAGAAATAACTTGAGAAATTAAAGAATCCACACTAAAAAAAATGAGCTCCTCAAACTTTAATTCAACTTTAAAAGCTAACTACATCTGAAAATGAGTGTAACATTCTTAAATTTAGAGCAAAATGTTCACTAAATTTATTAATGTAAAGTGTGACTTGCACAGTTGTGCTCAATTCATTAATATTTCATTTGCCAAAAATTATAGCTCAAGTAAAAAAGTTAAATTCCATGACTATTCCATGACCTTCGCTGTTTCCCCAAATTCCATGGCTTTTCCAGGCCTTGAAAATGCACTTTCAAATTTCATGACTTTTCATGACCGTGTGAAACCTGGACAAAAATTCACCTTAACTCTGGTACATGCTGAGTAACACCTCTGAAGTATAGATAGTTTTTTTTTGTCATTCACTTTTAGTTTAATAATTATATCAATTGTTTTTTAACTTAATATAAAACTTCTTAAAATATAAGTGTGTTTGAGCTCAAAACATAGAAAGGTAAAATCTTTTCACAAGCATTCACAATTACCAGACTTAAAAGACAAAACTTTTGTCTCATTTCATGTAGAGGATTTTAAGCCCATGGCTGAATTACTGCTAATCTTGTAACATCAATAATCAATATAGTGATTTTCAATCGTATCTGTTAGCTTGAATTTGTTTCCTTTAAACTAAAACTTCTCTTTTTATATTGACATTTTTTGTTGAAATTCTTGGTTTGAATACAAGTTCATTAACAAACCAATGAATACAACTAAATTGCCTAATATTCTTATTCAGACATCAAGAAAAAACACAAATATAAAGACTCCAACAAACATCAACAAACCTCAGCAACATTGATCTGTACAGATGCATGGTCCTTAGCACCAATAACATTGTTGGTGACTGAGCTACAAAATAGAACAGTTAAATTCAACAGCTATAAAACATTTAATAAAGACTTTATTTAGGTGTCAAGTCTTTCTAGCCAGCCAAAGGCCAACTAACTGAGGAAACCATCTTTACCACTCTAAGATGGACAGAGATCTTTCACATTACAACACACACACATAAACACAGATATAATCCCAGAGGGTCTACAGTTTAATGTCCTTATCAAAGAAGATGTGAAAGTCTAACCATTTGCAGATGTTAGAGCAAAGGCAACACTTTCTCCTTAATTATTTTAAGACTCTAGTGTTGGTCCGGCCGGGAATTGAATGCGAGCCTCCCGCACGATAGAATGGCGTCTTCACAACAAGGCTAATCAGACAGTGGTCTGGTTATTTCATACTGAGCACTGTAAGTTAAGATAGGAGAGATTAAATTTGCCATATTTAATGTTGTTTTAATGTTAAAATTTAGATTTAAAATGCTAACCCTTTTATCACTGAGCCATTGTATTCACAAATTATCATTTGGCAATACAGTACATAAGTACTGTCTGATTCACTGCCAAACATTCTCTCTGCCATACTGGTATGCGTTTTAAACTGTTTGTATTCAACCCTTTTTAGCTTTATTTTTGTTGCTTCAATACACTTTGCCTAAGCATAACTATAACACACTCCCACCTGGATTTGCAAGCCCCTTCAACCCCCCCCCTCCCACCTGGATTTTCAGTTTGCCATCCGTCGGCAAGGTGTGGGGTTTTTTCTAGAATAACCCTATACTAGTTTCTAACTACTTCCTTCATCTTCCTTTACAGACACAAGTTTAGCTCTCAAAGTTACTAGGAGCTATATCAAACAACATAAACTACTAAAAAAGGGTTAGATTATCATATATATCACATCCCGATAAATTATCATCATCATCATCATCATTTTATATATTTTGTCCATATAATTTACAATATGTTTTCTCAACCTGCAGACAGAAAACTATTTAAGGCAGGTGAGGAAGAAAAAGAAATGGAAAAATTTACTTTAATTTGTTTTTAATACTGATTACGGTTGATTTCGCATATCATAGCTGTCAACTCTCCCGCATTTGGCGGGAGTTTCAAGTTCCAATCCTTTCTCCCAGTCTCACGCATAACGGCTTGAATCTCCTGCTTTTTTATGACTTTCAGTCTTACAAACTGAATTGTCGAAAGTTGTGCAACACAAAAATCATTGTTTGTAATTTTAAAAAAATCCAGTTGATCAAAACACCGTATAAATGGCCATGTGTACGATGTTGCTACCCGCTTCCGTAACAAGCGTGCAAACACACGCTGTATTAGTTAGAGCGTTTGTACACACGCTCAACCGTGCATTTACACGCCAAAGGAATTTCTTGGCGTGTAGTTGCACGACTATTAGTAATCTGATCCAATTTCACTTGCCGTGCGTCTACACTCAGCGGTCGTATGGTTGATAACAAGAACAAAAAATCGTCTCGTTGAACATAGGTGGTTTAGGGTTTAGTAAATTGTACAAGTTCTTCTAAAAGTGCCTAATAGTGTTGTTAAAATGCGTTGTTTGTGTTAGTTTCAATTTCAAATATGATTCTATAGGGCAAAATCTCTTGACTCGCATGCACTTCAAAACTCGAGACGTAACTTCCACCAGCTAATTTTAAAGAGATAACTAATCATGTTTCTGTTTTCCAAAATGAGACAGATTGCTTAAATAATTATCAACATCTTTAAACAGCGCGTAAAATCTTGGGAGAATTTTTTTTTTTTAATTTTGTGCAATATGTGGAAATTAGCTTGCTTTGATCAAAAGACCCCTGCTAAAATAGTATTCGTTTCTCACAAGACTTTCGGAAATGCTGGTCTAGTTTGGCCACAGATTGAGCTTTGTCTAACTAATGACTTTAACCATGAAAATGTATTTGAATGATATTTGCTATAGGTTGGGATTTTTTTTTTTAAAGTTACCTGTTTTGATAATTGATTAAACGACTTTTGTTGATCTGGTAAAATCAAAAAAATCTCTGGCTGACCTCGGTTCGGTTGTACGATTGGCTACGATGCGTTTAGACGAAAAGTTTGACTGACATGTTTATACTGCAACTGCTTCTAAACACGGTTAGATTATTGTTTTGGCCCCTCAGGCGGAAACAAAATAAGATCAGTTTGATAACCCATAATGTTCAGCATTGTTTCGATCACACTGAATCAAATTTTTACTTTTGTATATCACAAGAGTGTCATTAGCCAATCATAAATAAACAAGGAGATCACGGCTTTTACTTCGAGTAGAGGACACAGATTTTTGAACCAATCAAAAGAAAGATAAATCTTACCCCAACCTTATTTTGGCCAATCACAAACCTTGTTTAATTCTGTGTCTTCTACACGAATTTTAGTTTGACAATACTGAATAACATCTGCAGTGATGGGCACCATATCTTTGTAGATTATAGATTTAGATTTTGAAGTCCTGAACCATGATCCGAAATAATTCAATTTTGAGGAGAGACCCCACCCTACCATACGTTTGCAAAAGATAAATGTTTGGCACAGTTTGTGATTAGTTGTGAATATTTTCAAAGTAAAATATTTTTGTTAAAAGACTGGCATTGACTGACCTTACTGTACAATGTGAATAAAGTTTGGGCCTTTTTTACAATATTTCAATTGGTAATGGATAAACACAAATGTGCCACTTTTCCACAGCTGTACTCTCTCCATGTCAGTATGTTTGTGACAAGTTCATATTCCAAAACTAATTTTGATCAACCATGCTCTTCTTTTTGCTAGATATCACATTTATTTTGTAAGATCAGAAGCACAATTCCAAGGCTTCTTTATCATCAATCCAGTTTTGATCCAGTTTTATCCCCGTAAACGAGGTTGGCGGGATTTAACCCAATCTGCCAGCAATCTCTCCCACTCCCACTCTCCATCTCACTCGATTCACTACATCCTCTCTCTTCAAACCAACAATTCTACTCTCCTTCTCCACCTGCGATCTCCACGTTTTCCTTGGTCATCCTCACTTCTACTTTCCCTTCACCTCATACTCCAATGCCATCCTCAAAGCATGGCCATCATCCCTCCTTATCACATGCCCGTACCATCTCACTCCATTCACCTTTGCCATCTGAACCTCTGTTTCCTTCAATTCCAACATCTCCATTAGGTCTTCTGTCCTCCTTCTCTCTATCAGTTTCGCACCACTCATGAATTGCTCTCATCATCGTTCTTTTGATTCTTCTCAAAATTGCCATTTCATTCTCCCTCAAACACCATGTCTCACTCCCATATAGCATCGCTGATCTCACACAACTCTGCAGCGAGAATCTTTTTGGGTTCAGCAACTCTCCACATTCCTTGAACTTCACCCAACTAATTCTCGCTCTTACCATTACAGCTGCCTCACAGCCACCACTTGTGTTCACTCACCAATTCCACCTCTTCGCACAACTCCTCCACAGGTCCCGCAAATCCATTAACCTAATTGTTGCATCTTCCACACACAAAGTCTCTCCCCAACCTCGATGGTATGGTGGGGTGACAGGCCTGCACAGTTTCCTTAGTATTTTGTTAAAATCTCTTGTTTGATTGCGGATTTGGGTTTCATTAATGAAGTGTTTTAAAGTTTCACTTTAACTAGAATGTGTTTCAGAGAGCTTGCGTGTTTGTACGATATAATAGCTTTTTGCAGGAAGATCTTGTTTAAGTGTTTTTGATTTTGAATTGAAAACCAGTTCTTAGACAGTATTTTATTAATGTTTGGTTTTGCCGGATTAAATTCTGTTACGAAAGGCAGTATATTTTGTTGTTCCTTCAATGTTGACTTCTGCTAGCATCTCTTCAATTTGAGTTTCTTTGTAACCTCTTTCTAAAGATGGGTGGCAAGATTTGAAGTGCGTATATTGAAATTTTTCTGTAGGTTGGAAATGTGTGGACACATCTAGAATGCCCGTTTCATGAAAGTGTTTGCCTTTATAAATGTTTGTCTCTAAGAAGCTTGTTTTTGAGTCTGAGATTTCAGCCGTGAATTTGATCATCTTTAGTTGTGATCCAGAATGATGCTATGTCTTCAGTAAAGTGTTTCCACTCTATTGGTTTTATTTCGCTACTTCTATGATTTGAGTTCCAATTTCATCCATGAATATGTTTGCAAAGGTGACTGCCATTTTTGTACCCATTGCACAACCTGATAGTTGTAGATACGATTTGTTTATGAATTTGAATGAGTTTTCTTTCGAGGATAAGCCTTAGAATTTCTCTTAAAAACTCGGTTGGTATTGGCAGATTGTATCGATAATGTTTGTTGTATGCTTTACATACAATTTGGGTGCCTTCTTCTTGCGGAATGTTTGTGTAAAGGCTAGTAACATCCATTGTCACGATAAGGGTTTCTTCCAGAAATTGTTTGTTTTTGATAAAGTTTATGAAGTCTGTACATAGTGTCCTTAATATAGGACTTTTGGCTTTTTGCTAGAAGAGAGTTAAACAAAATTTTAACAATGTAAGGGAAACTGTGCAGGTCGATCACCCCACCATAACATAGTCTCATTTACTTAGTACTCAATGTTAGTATAATTATATATATTAATTTATGTACTTCAACCATATTGTTTAGCAGTTGAAAATGAGTTACCAAAGTATTACCTGATATGATAATTACTAGACCTTTACAGAGTACCTAAATGATGTCACAAAGATTTAACTAGCTTACTTCTGAAAGAGCAAAATGAAAAATGCCTCCATACTGAAATTTAGCATTTTCTACCTATCTGTTATGACATATTTCCATGGTTATGTTCTAATGACACTATACAAATCCTTTATAGACTGGTTGACTTCCAAACATTTTAAAAGAACAAAGCCATTTTTAGAAGAAGAACAATAGTTTATTCTGCTTAAAACGTGAGCTTTATCTTCAAATGATAAGAAAATTTAAAATATGTTGCAAAGTGTTGGAATAACCACGCAGGGCTATACAAGCTAAACAGCCAAAACTCTGTTTAAGTCAGCACACATATTGTACACACAAAAGTGGAAAGAAGTGTATAAAGCATTATTTTGTATGGAGTTGTCAGAGGATAACTGTGGTAATACATACTGTATATCTTGCTGGCAATTTGCACCAACCTGCTAATTCTTAGCTAGGACTCATTTTTAGTCCTGATTGCTCTGACAATTTGAACAAACCCTTAAGGTTCATAAATTTTAATTTTTGTGACTTTGTGCTTCGGCTGTTGTTATTTTTTAGCTTTATCAAAACATGCAATAGTGCTTATGTATACAGTAATTATGTTGCAGTTTATTTGCCCTTCATTATATTGCATTTTTGTAGTTTATTATAGTTTAAATTTTGATAATTTTTGTTTATTTATTTATTGATACATTTGCATTCTTACAGGCTTCCGAGAAAATCTGATATAGAAAGGTAATAAGAAAATAATGAAGTTATACGTTAGTTTTGATATATATGTGTAGTGCAAGGAGGGATAATAACTACAAGAATACTAGGTGATAATAACCACAAGAAGGGATTGTAACCTTAAGGAAAAAAAAGGGAATGAAAACCACAAAGTGGAAAGGAGAATGAAAGGGAGAATATCCACAACTTTGGATGAAAGGGGAGATAATAATTACAATGATGAAAGGGGAGATAATAATTACAATGATGAAAGGGGAGATAATAATTACAACGATGAAAGGGGAGATAATAACCACAAATTAAGGGGTATAATAACCACAAGGATGAAAGGGAGAATAATATCCACAACTTTGGATGAAAAGGGAGATAATAATTACAATGATGAAAAGGGAGATACTGTAATAACTTCAAAAATGACGGGAAATAATAACCACAAGATTAAGAATGAAAGGGGAGATAATAACCTCAAGGAGGAAGGGGGATAATAACCACAAGAATGAAAGGGGGGATAATAACCTCAAGGAGGAAGGGGGATAATAACCACAAGAATGAAAGGGGAGATAATAACCTCAAGGAGGAAGGGGGATAATAACCACAAG
>JAOTRI020097256.1:0-14685 GCA_028564885.2 Zoanthus sanctaehelenae | reverse complement strand
TGATAAAAAACAACTTGAAAAAATAATTTGTTTGAATATAAATGGAGCAGGATAGATTGCAAGCATTAAAATTAGTGGCTAAAGCCCAAGGAACAAAAGGATATTACAAAATGCGAAAAAAAGAGTTATTGGAAGCAATGGGTATTGAACCAAAGAAACAAAATGGTCCTAAAAAATGTGTGCACAATAAATTGAAAACCAGATGCAAAGAATGTGGTGGTAAAGGTATATGTATACATGATCGTGTTAGATATTTATGTAAGGATTGTGGGGGTAAAGGAATATGTATTCATGGTAAGCAAAAATTTTTTTGTAAAGAATGTGAAGGTTCTCAAATATATATTCATAAAAAACAAAAGTCGGAATTTAAAGACTGTGGAGGTTCACAAATATGTGTTCACCAAAAACAAAAGTCGAAATGTAAGGATTGTAAAAGTTTCAATTCAAATCCTTCAAATCCTTCAAAGGAATCCAACTGTTAAAGTCATCACTATATCCTTTCCAGGAAACTAATGCTATTTTTTTCTTGTTGTCTTTTTTGATGATTTTATTGATTCTGAATACCTCTTGTTTGGTTTTTAATAATTCAGGTTCATAAAAACTTCCTTGAATTTCTTCGTTATTGAGGTCTTTTATTTTGTAAGTGATTGGATTGGTGTGTTGTATCTTGTCAATGGTGAAAATTTCTTCTGTCCAGTTTGGGGTGTATCCTTTATCAAACACCTTTCTTTTGTACTTACTTATCCGAACTCGATCACCTAATTCGAATTTAGGTTTGGATGATTGAACTGTTTGTTGTCCATACAGATTATGATGAACAGTTTTTTCATTCTTCTTATTGCTTGCTTCAATGGGTGTCATTTTTGTTGAGCTGTGTTTTGTGTTGTTGTACTGTTTCAGAATCTTTGGTAGTGTTTCTAAATATTTTGTGTTACCTTGAACAGTGAATTGTTTCCACATTTTTGTCTTTATTGTTCTATTCCAACGTTCACAGACGCTGCTTTTCTCTTTATTCTCTGTTGAGTACATCTTTATGTTGTTTTTCTCTAATAGTTCTTTCATATCTTTATTGTAAATATCTTTGCCTTTGTCAACCCATAAATGATTTGGTTTTCTTCCTTTTTTGAATGTTGATTTGAATGCTTCGGTTATTGTTTTGCCTTTTTTATCCTTCAATGGGACTATCCAACCATATTTGCTGAACACGTCAAGTATCATTGGAAGGTTTTTGTAACCTTCATTCCATTTGCTATACTGTTGCATATCTACAAGATCGGAACACCAAATGCTATCGATGTGGTTAGAAATGACACGTCTTCGAGTGAAGTTGCGTTTTATTGGTTTGTGCAATTCTTCAGCTAATTTTTCTTGCCAGTCTTTTTTTTTTTATTCCCAAACCTAATTTGGCTTTGGACGCTATTGCATTTCGTGCTACGGCATGACCCCACTGTCGTTGTGACCAAGGAATAGCATCAAGTGATTTAACCATCTTTCTGTCTGCATCATTCTTGCATTTGACTTGTTCGTTCTTTGGTTTGTTGCCACAAACGGTGTAATCAACGTCATGTTGCATCGCTACAGCATCACATTTTCCAGTTGGTTGTTGATATATTTCTAAAATGTTGCCTTGATCATCATGTTTTAGTTGTTGGTGAAGAGGATTTCCAGGGCCTGTGTAGTTATGACCAGGCATGACAAATCCTTTTTTTGGTGCTACTTTGAGAATGGCATTATGAATGTCAAAACCACCCCCAACAAATGAACTTTTGGTTATACCACAACTGGAGCAAGTGCTTTTCATCATCAAGCGACCGTTTTTTGTTTTTGAATATTTCGGGTTGAGTGAATTAGTTTTTCGTTTTTCTTTTACACAATAAGACATCTTTAGTTGTACATAATAATTTATTTTAAAAGGTTCTTTTTTACAAATGAACTTTTGGTTATACCACAACTGGCACAAGTGCTTTTCATCATCAAGTGACCATTTTTTGTTCTGAAATATTTTGGGTTAAGTGATTCTGTTTTTCGTTTTTCTTTTACGCAATAAGTGTTTAGTGTCATCTATGGTTGTACATGTCAAAGTTTTTTGAATTTGTTATTTTAAATTTAGGAAATGATTTATTAAAAACTTGTGATTGTCTGAATTGAATTTTGGGTTGTGAATTGTTTTTAGAATTGATGAACCTCTTTGTCTTTCCCTTAGATAATACAAACACCAATAACCACATAATACACTGTTTCTGTTTTGTATTTCATCACTGCTATAGTATTCTTTGTTGTTGTTGTCTGTTTGCATATATGAAAGAATTTCTTTTGGCATGGGTAGTCCAAAACTGTCAAAATATTCTGTGTAATTTGGATCAATGCTTCGATAACAAACCCAATGTGTTCCAGGCCCGAATTGCGTATCTAAATTTATTATACCACATTCTGGTGAAATGATTTTTTCAGGTAAATTGTCTCTTGAGAAGACACCACGAAATTGTTTTATATTTAATTTTTTGATCCAATGCAAAGTGTCGAAATTGGACAATGGTTTTTCTATAAAAGCGCCCCTAAAATTGGGATTTGGTTGAATGGTGAGTTTTTGCCTAGGAGCAGACTTTATCCTTTTTTTTTCCTTGTTTCCTAAACCTATTATCTCATCATCAAATGAATGTCCTCGGCCTTTGTTCTTTGGAGGAGTATAAACATTACGAAAATTGGATGTTAATGTATTTGGATCAACTTGAAGCCCCTTACCAGTTAAAGCGTAAAGTAGTAGTGGGACACCAATGCTTGCTAGAAGTGTGCCAAGAAAACCTCCTGATTGTTTTTTGGTTAATTTGAAAATTGGAATTCCAGAACCTGTTTGAAGTGCCGACATAATTTGTTGTTTTTGTGTATTGGTTAGGTAATCTTTGTACTGGATTAATTTATCTACTTTGTTTTGTGGTATGGAAAAAAGACCATTTCCTAGTATTTTATTTACACCAAAAGAACTTAATCCACTGAGAGCTCCTGAAGTGAGAGGACCTATAGCTTTTTTTGCAATTGGAAGAACGGTTTTGGTTAATAAAGGCATCAATGATGATAATATATTACCACCTACCTGCTTTCTTATTTGTGCGGTGCTAATTTTTATTACTGTTCCTGTGCCATTATTTTTGCTCTTTTTGATTCTGTTGATTTGAGTTTGTGTGACCATTAAAGGATCAGATCCAGTTAGTTGTGTGTTTTTCAATCTTAAGTTGAATGGAGCTTTTTTCTGATATGCTTTGAGCATCTTTTCTTTTTGCCCTTTGGTTAAGCTTACATTGTGTTGTGAATATGTCATATAATCATCTTGAGTGTGTTTTTTTAACTTAGGTTCTTAGCAACAATTTATTACTTGATTGTATGAGTTCCATGTCTTGTTCAAACAAAACCAAAGCGTAAATGGTGTAATGCATTTAATGTATATTTGAAGTTTATTTTTGTGGATCCATTTTTGATGTCTTCTTTCTGGTTTTCGAGATTGAAGTAAATGAATGAGTAGAACTCATCGAAACTTTTTCTGTCCGTTATAATTCCACCGTTGAAGTCGTTTACACCGTGCACATACTTCAAAACATCTCTGTAAATTCTATTCATTTCAGTGGCAGGTTGGTACTCTGTTTCTGGGTAATAATGACCATTACCTATTTCTAACTGGCAACTTGATATTTTTCGCGCGTTAGCAACGGAAAAAGTGTTATAAAGGAAAAGATTTGCAGTTTGTACGTCTAGTACATTTTCGTTTGATATCCATATGAAAACATGTCTTGGCCTGTCGACACCAGTGCTGATCTTGAAAATGCCAGTTCTTTGTCGGGTTGAATTATTAACGTAAACTCGTTCTCTTAAGCAAGACCATTTGTGAGGTTTCAAGTATTGACTCATATATAGGCTTTCTCCTTCTGGTGTGAAGATTATTCTAGGTACCCAGAATCGAAATTTGTTGAGGACTACTCTGCAATCAGCCCCACCAGTTCTCCATATTAATCTGGTGTCTGAATCTAAATCAACTTCAATTCCTACCTTGGGATTAGATAGAAGTTCATCTTGTAATGATTCAAAAAATGAGTATCTATTGAGAGGAATTTCAACATTGACATCTGCAGAAACACCTAACGCCGTCTTTCTTGAAGCAAAACCTGTGTTTCCGTTTATTGTAGCATCATTAGCACTATCTGGGTAGAAAAATTGGTTTGATCCAATGCTTTAAGCATAAGACCTGTTGTATTCAAGAAGGTTTTTAATATTGGTTACATGGTTTGCGTCATCACAATCATAGACTGGTACTCCATTGACTTGTACAATTATTTTTTTATTAAGGAATGTGAACCGTTTACTATACCAGACTCGTTATTATTCACAGCTATATTTCCACCATCGCCGAGCAATTGAACCTTGAAGGTTACTCCAAACCTAGCATTGAACCAATCAAAAGGTGGTACTTCGTCAGAGTTGTCGATATAAAATTTGTATCCATCTTTTTTTTGATGTGCACCATTTCCAGGTGCTACAAGTGGTGAATCAAGATCGAAAGCTATATCCTCATACCTTTGGACAAATTTTGGGTTTCTGAAACTTTTCATTATATTATTAGATGTTTATTTTTTTTCTAAGTATGTTTTTTTTCTAAGTATGTTTTTTTTTCTTCAAACCCGCCCCATACATTGTTAAACGTTCGATACGAGCTTTTTTTTCTGCATCACTAAGGTCAGAAATGTTGTTCTTAGGTGTGGATCCTTGTAGTAGTTTTACAATTTTGTCACCAGCTTTGTTACCTAAATAATTTCCTGTTTTGTCTAATGCGGTTGATGTGGCTTTTTTTGCTAACTTGTTTGCTGCCTTTCTTGTTGTTTTGTTGAATAACATATTAGATAAGACATCAAAGACGCCTTCTCCATAAACATGTTGGTAAACATGTTTTCCTAAAGTGGGAGAGTACTTTTTCTTGTATTCACACTGTCTTGTTGTGGTGGTCATCTATGTGAAAAGGTATCATGATGATCTTAATATAATTACCATATACCAATCTATACCATTCAAATCTACAGGCCTTCTTAAAGAGTCTGTTATGAAGACTCTCATTCGACTTATTATTGTGGTAGAAACTTCATTGAACAAGGCTCGTTTAGGTTCCTCTACAAATGGAAATGATCGCTTTAAGGTTCCAGTTGGTATGACACACAAAGTATTACTGGAAAAAACCTCCAACGATACTATCACTTATTATGTCTGTATTGATGTGTAATGAGTCAATGGAATTAGTGATGTTTGGTAGCTTGCTTCCTTCTTCAGTTAATTCTAGAAGTTTGGGATCGAATCCTAGGAGTTCTCCAAACTTGGTGTTTCTTAAGTCGATTTGATAATCATTAGTTAATTCAATGATTACTTTGTAGGTGGTTAAAATGAAAATGATATTAATGTTTTCATTTACATGACCATTTATTTTCATTATTTGATGAAGATAATCATTCAGATCATTGTATGAGTACATACCATTAGGGAATGTGACAGTAGTCCAGTTTGTACCGGAGTTATGGCTATATTTTATGGTGTTGTTACCATATTCGGGTGAAATGTTATGCCATGAGTATGTCATTGATATTCGATCCAAAGCCACTTCATTTTTCATGTTTGTGTTGAGTTGGATTGATGGATTGAATTTGATAACGAAATCTTCGCACTTGCTGACTCCAGACTTTTCTCTATCTAATGATGAAATGTGTATTGCTCTTTCCATTATAAAATAACCCTGAGTAACTTGTTCAGATCATTATTTGCTATTTCATTTAGATTGTGTAAGGTGTGTACAATTGAAGAGTACTCATTTTTAACTTTAGAAGAATTGTTACCTGCTGCAATTGATCCACCTAACAAATCAAGCCTGTCGAAAAGAACCAATGGCAATGATTTAGCCTTTTTTAGCGGTCTGACCTTTTTTAGCTTTTTGTTTCCATTTCCTTTTTTAAGCATTGGCAAACTTTCTTGTATTGATCGGAGTTGATCATTGTATTTTCTGATCACTCTGACTTCATTTTCTACTTTTTTCAAATCGTCTTTTGCTTTTTCAATTTTTTCTTTTGAGTTTTTTTGATTTTCAATTATTCTTTTAAGACCAGATTTGTTAGGTCCTTTTGCCACGTTTGCTCGTCCTGCTTTTTTTATGTATTCATCTATTGAGGTCCCACCATTAAATTGTTCTTGGAAAACTTTAGAGGGTTTAGGTAATTTATTTTCTTCTAAAATTTTTAATTCATCAGGTGAAAAATGAACATCTAGATCAGCTGTGAATTTTTTTGGTATTTTATCAGTTTCTTCTGGGCTGAAATAATCTTCAATATCTGAATCTTCTTGTTGAATACTTGTTGAAGGTTGCGGTAGAGCTTCTTGTTTTGGTGGTGCTGGTAGAGCTTCTTGTTGTGGCGGCTCTGGTAGTGCTTGTTGTTCTTCTTCTTTGGGTGCAAGCTTTTTTCTTAAATCACTTATGTCTTTTGCCTCTTTCTCTAGTTGGTCAATGATTTGGTTGGTAGAGGACTTTTTGTTGTGTGTATTGATCTTGTGTACTATTTTGTACTTCTTTGATGGTTTGACGAACTGCTTTGAATATTTTCCCCGCTTCAATCTTTGGAAGAGCATACTTTTTGTATTCGGTGAGATCCATATATATAATTCACTCCAAAAAGCTACAAGAGCCTGAAAACATTTCAACTTATTCTCAGAAATGGAAATACCAAACTATGATAGATGTAAAAGGCTCAACCGCTACAAGCAACTTTATTCATTCATGCCAAATAACAATTTTAGATTGTTGATTTCTTGGCCCTCTGGGTGTGGAAAGACTAATACACTAATGCATATGTTACGCCACCCTTTAATACAATTTGACAAACTATATCTATATGCTAAAAACTTGGAACAAGGTAAATATCAAGATCTCATCGATCAGTTTGAAAAAATAAGCAAAAGTGTAGGTTACCCAATTATGGATTACAGCAATGATAATATTATTCCTGTTAGTGACCTAGATAGTGACAGTCAAAAAGTAGTTGTTTTCGATGACTTTGTCTGTGACAAAAATCAAAAACCTTTAATCGAATACTTCATAGGTGGAAGACATAAAAACTGCTCTATCATTTACCTTAGTCAAGTTTTTACAAAACACCAAAAGACATTCGTTTGAATTGTAGTCATTATTGTGTATATGAGTTTCAAGTGCTAATGAAAAATCACTCATAACGAGGGAGCTTGGGGTAGACAAGAAAAAATATGATAGTCCTTCTTGTATGTTGACAAACCAATGAAACAAATTAAAAAAAAATTCAATGGAATAATATAAGATGGGTGTTTTCAATCATGAACTAGGATCTGTTGAGGACAAAGATCAAAACTCAATGAAGGAGTTGTTTTATGATTATTGTAACATTAATTTAAACTATAGTTACGCGGGTTTGACTGGCGATTCTGTTTTATATCCTATAGGTTATGTGAGCGGTGATTTTACAAACCCACCAATTTATGTTGAACCAAATGAATATTCCTGTATAACTTTAAAAACTTGGACTGTTGATCGTGATACGAATTTAAATAATGAAACGATAAAAGTTTACTTACAAATTGTTTTAGACCCACAGGAAATAAAAGAAATAGAAATTTACAGTTTCAACATTAATTCAACAAAAAAATACACACATCATATGACACATAGACTTTGGTTCCATGATGTATATTATTTAGGTTATAGGTATCGTTTAAACAAAATAACTGATTACCAAAGAATACGTTTAATAACAGTAGGAATCAAACTAGTTAGAAATGTTTATCTTGGCAATGAATCATGTTTACAAATCGAATATGACAACAAAGGATTTCATCCTTTAAAAAAATCAACTTAAGTTACATATATGGGTATTTTCAACAACGCTGGTGGAGATGAAACTGTTACAATATCTGGGGCAATAGGACAACGTGGTCCCCAAGGAATTGGTTTTGTTTTAGATTCTGATGGTAATTTCAACATTGAAAATAAAAAACTTACCAACGTAAAAGAACCAAGCAATGATCAAGATGCAGTCATAAAAAAGTTTCTAGATAAAATACCTGGAGTAAGTCTTACTCGCAGTGTCAAAGCAGCTGGTGGATTATTCATGGAAGGAGAACGTGTAGATGGTCTACCAAATCCACCTCCAAGCTTAAGCTCTGCCGCATCTAAACAATATGTTGATGGTTTAATAAGCACATCAACACCAAAAAATTACTTTGATCGAAAAATAAGTGACTTAAGAGGATACGCATCTCAAAATGATGAAGTACCTTGCGTTTATTATACAAATCTTCTTGAGGATATATCAAACTCAAATTTTTCTGATGCCACTGATATTAGCGCTTTTTATTACAGTGAAAAAATAGATTTTTCTAAACCATACCATAATAAAGCCCCACATGTTGTATTTTTGATGAACAGATCACCGGGAAGATTTAATTTGAAAATACCCGCTCAAAAATTTGGCGGTGATTTCATTTTTCGTATTGAGTCTAACAGCGATCATATCATTCAAGGTCTAATCATCCAATTCAAAAGCTTAACCCCTTCTTTTGTTTTGAATAACATAAAAACTTTGAAAAAAAACAATGTTTATTCAGCTGAAATAAATTGCACAATAGTTGCAAACTTAGACAACATTTTGAGAATAGAATTTTTGAATATAATCAATAAAGAAATTGCTCTTTTTTTTGGTCTTGTTCCAACTTTTGGCGCCCTTGGACGTTTTCCTGTTTTTGTAATGCATCGTATGAAACAAAATAACATTGATCAAAATATAAAAAATGTCTCAGCTGAAAATAGTTTTGGTTGGATGCAAACAATAAACAACTTATCACTAAATTCATCAAATTTTAGTATTCAAAGCGGCGGATTCTTATCTTTGAAATATAATGAACACCACCCTTTCACTTATAAATATCATAGGACGCCTAGCAATATCATTGGTGTCATGACTACTAATCCTTCCGCATTGAAAGTTGATTTAGGTAGCAAAAAATCTGGCATACATAGCATTAGAATAGAAGCCATAACAAATCAAGACACAAACAGCATAGATATTGATGTAACCAACGACAACGTCAACAATAGTATTTCCAATTTACCAAAAAATCAAAAAGATTCAAACACATGCATCTTAGATATCAACTTAAACATAAATGACTCCACAGTAAAAAATTATTTGACAATCACAATAAATTACATACCATTCAGAGAATTAGGTTTTTATATTTATGGTAGAATAGGTCCTGGTCGTGTTGATCCTATGATTGTTGATAATATTGCTTACAACAAACAAATCAGAATTAATGATTCTTATTCGTACTCAAGTCTGGCAGAAAACATAACAAGATGGCCTAACCCATATTCAAGTGGTAATGTTAAAGCAACTTACATTCTTGTTTATCCAAATCAAACCAGCAAATTAAAACTTCTCACTTGGTGTGCTGATAATGATGACAGCAAACTCACTGACACTACTATTGAATTTGTATTGGAATACGTTTTAGATGACAATACAAGAAGTCCTTTAATCATTCACAACATAAACACCAAAACAAAAAAGCCATTAAAAGTTAGAACTGGTAATTATGGAACCAGCTTTCTTTATAATGCTTACGTTCTAGATTATGAATACTTGCTTAACAACATATTAAACTATGAAAGAATAAGAATCTTGACTGTTGGAATAAAAAGCACCAAAAGCATTGGAAACGAATCAAGTTTGAGTATTTCTTATTCTCAAGATGAGTTTTGAAAAAGTGAATAAAAATGTTTTTAGAATGTGAACTATAAAAGACTTAATGGACCTCGAGCAAGCATCAATAAGACTCCCAACACTGACAGAGTTTAATCATGGAGTTAACCAGATCATTGATGAAAAAGTCAAAAAATTAGGTTTGAAATTAATGGAACAAATTTCAAAGGATGAAAATTTACCAATAAACTATTTACTAACCAAATATGGACACATTTTCGATAAGGAGGCTCAACCGCCAAAACCACCACAAGACTTCAATTCAAGAATAACAATCATATGAAAGAAGACGTCAAAATCAACATTTTTAATTTTAATCATATCAGCCACAAGCTGAATGATAACCAAATACATATGTTAAAAAATTTATACGCTCAATATCATCAAAAAACCTGGTGCTATCAAAAAGCATACAAAAAATTCAAAAAAGTCGATTTAACCTTGAACTTGTTATCAATAGGATTAACAAGTACTGGTGTTGTAGTAGGATCTGTCACACTCAATCCTATTATTATAGGCTGCATTTCAGGTACTGGAGTATTACTTCAAGGTTTTTTGAAAATGAAAAACTACAACAGAAAAATAGAAATGTGTAAATTTGCATACACCAGCTATCAAAAAATTCTAAACAAAATTAGATCTTTTTTGAGAGGTGAACCTTTTGACATTTTAGATTTCATATTAGAAACACATTTACTTGACGATCAAGTAACAGACTTATGTCCAATAATTAATAATCAAAAGATAAAATACATCAAGATTCATGAATCCTTTGAACTACAATCTAAGCCAGAATAAGCATAGCGATGCCCATGAGCATATGTGTGAATACCATCTTCTCTTATGATTCTCTTATCATCAAGATGGGATAAAGCCACTTTATACACCGTCTCAGTATAAATTTCATGTTTGTGACTTCTTATTACATATTCATTTGCTTCATTTGTGGCTTACCTTGTAATAATCAGTGAAAGTAATACCTTTCTTGACAACACCTTTCTTAACCCCCTTACATTTTTTCTCAACTTCTCCATAATCCATCTCATAAGCATAAAGCTTTGCTCGCAATCCAACAAATTCCTTAATAGGCATACCACAAACTTCATCCTTAAACATCCCAATTACTTTCTTATTAACCCCAATCTTAATACCCGAGGGATGATCTTTAACATAATTACTTGTGTCAAACTTAGATTGAACATCTGGACTTATATCTTTATAAAAATCTTCTGTTTCTATTTCATAAGCAAGACTGTCAGTATCTGTGAATAACAACTTTGCATTATCGTTGTATTTTGATTTAATGTAATTATAATGAAAATCATATATCAGCGTCTTGCTTAAATCCAAAATGGACATACCCAAATAAACAGGCTTGTTAAAAACTAACTTGGTCCTCTTCATATGAATTGCCACTAGATTTTCAGAAAATATAGTACGATGATTGTAATTAGGTTTGGATATTAATTTTCTAGCATCCTTTTCATTAGTTACCAACCTTATATCCACACGGTTCCTTATGTTTTCCATTGTCTTACCAAACACAGAATTATTCATTAATTTGAAAAAATCTTTCTCAAATTCATTGTTAGCCTTAGCTCTAAGATCTGTATTCAAACTAATATATGGCCTCAACCAAGCTGATTCTTTAAAGGCAATACCTCTGTGAATATTTGTAAGTTTAAGACCAAGACTCATGTATACTGCAAGTGATTTATAATGAACAACATACTTCTCTTTGTTACGCAAGTTGGGAATCAACTTTTTCACTTTATTAATTTCAAGAGACTCTGGGGCTAAAGGATAATCATTGTGTAAGTCATGAAGATTTTCTGGATATTCCAAATCTACTTCCAAGATACATGGGGTTTTTTTAGACACACACTCTTTTAACTCTTTTTCTTCCATCCAACGGAACTCACTAATAGGTAATGGATGACTCATTGCCCAACCATACAAATTATTTGCATCAAGATAAGTAATGAATTTTGAGGGTTTATCTTTGTCATAATCCTTCATGTATTTGTTATTAGCTTTGCCATATCTATTTGAGATCATAGAAACACCTCCTCTGATACCCTTTTCTATCATAAGCAATTTATCATAATCTGTTAAAAGCTCACTCTCAACACCAGTCAACCTTAAAGCCGCATCCCAAGCTAAACCTGGTGCTGTATAATACCAAGCAGGGTCTAATTTGTAGTTTTTTAGACAAACACTTCTAAAGTTCTCAAATACATCTGCTAATATAAGCACATCAGACTTAAGATACAAATCATGATATTCCCTCATAGTTTTCATATCAAAAATTTGCCATACATTTTTTGCATGGGTATAATCTTCATCTGTTATATCAGTGTCATTAAGTTTAGAATAAAACATTTCTTTAGACGGTAATTCTGTACTTGACAATTTATCAAAACCATCAAACCAATCATATGGAAATACTCCCTTTCTCAACAAAATATCTTTTTGATCATGATTCATGAATTCAAACAGATTTTTGAAATCCCCAGATTTACTGAGATTACTCACTAATCTATCAAGACCACTAGCCATGAATTTAAATGAGTCAATAAACCTAATGTCACGAGTAATATTTTTCTTACCATCATCATAGGTACCAACAACAATTTGTTTGGTAAAAGAAATATACTTTTCCTCATTGTTAGCAATACAGTTAATATTACCTTCCTTAGTACCTAAATTCTTAATAAAAATATGCGCATCATATCCAGAAAGATTATGAAATATAACTGGAAAAAACTTTGGAACTTTTGATTTCAAATTACATTTCTGATGTGCCGCACCTTGATACTTCCCAGTAAATTGACAATAACTTCTTACCTTAACTTCATCAAATGTTTCATCACAAATAAAACATTTTTCTGTCTGATAAAATTTTTTCCAATCCATAGAGGAATCAACCTTTTCTGATGCATATTTCACACACTTTGCATGAGCAGCCTTACCTGATGAAACAATACGACTTTGTGTTATATCCTTATCACAAATATTACAAATTTTTCTCGTTCATAAGACATTTGATCTGCTTGTGTCATCTCCATTTTTGTTGGTATTTTGAATTGTTTGTAAATTTCCTTAATATCACTCTCTAAAGAATCAACAAACATTTGCGGAATATTATCATCCGGTTTTTGGCTTGTATAATGAACAAGTTTGGGCTTGAATAATTTATCATCAAAACATTTAATAAGATAACAAAATCCTGATGGATGATGTTTTTGATATTGTTGTGTAAAACTTTTGCTTTCATCTGGTCTACATGTTGATATATTCTCCGTAAAACTTTCAAAATCTGCATACACAACAAAAGGTACTTTCATTTTTCGATTATAATTATTAAATTTAAGAATTGAATTCTTTTCCGGCATCTTAATAGCAACTGATTCATGTTGAATACAGTATTCTTGATGTTTCTCTAATGCTTTTTCATCTACAAATGAATTAACACATCTATTACAAAAGACACGCGTGTGACCATGTTTGTTAACCTGAGATGACAACAATCTTGACATGTTCTTAATCCAACAATAGTGATTAGTTTTATTGTTTGATATTAATAACAAACTAATTTCTTTTCTGTTTTGCCTTTCACTTATTCTTAGCGGATACACATGCCCCTCATAACCATAAACATTCACAGCATATGGATTATTCTTTTCAAAAATATTGATTTGTTATAGTGATACAGGAAACTCCATACCAGATCAATCAAACTTCTCAGAGTTAAACCTAATTTTTTCAGTTAGTCTATCAACATGTTGATCTGCTGGATAAATAGCAGAAGTAACAGCCCACTTAAAACACTCATTATCCTTCACATTCTTAACATTGACAATTGCTTTCTTAAGAGCTAACTCTGATGGTAAAGGTATATAAGAGTCTGCAGAAATTGGTTTATAAGGATCTATGAGTATATCTAAAAATTCAACTCTAACAAATATCCACCCACTACCTCTTCCGAAAAACTCATCAACTCTACGTACCAATTCATTCATTATTTTTGTATACCAAAATATCAAATCTGTTGCAGCAGTTATTACATCTGGCTTTGTTTGAAAGTATGCTACAATATAAATTATTTTGTCACCTGTCACACTATGTTCTTTTCTTTGGAACTTACAAGCGTATATAAACTTTATCTTAGTAGGTTTCACTTGCTCATTAACTAAACCAAACACTTTTAACCTACAAGCAATTAAAAATGTTTTATAATAATATCCATCCAAACCATCTATTCTATAGTCTTTTAGATAACCATACAAAGCTTTGTTAGATAATTTAAGCTCTAATTTTTTTTTCGTTGGTGAAAATTTTGTTTATTTGTGCTTTCAAATTATCTAACTTTTTGTTAACCTTCTTTTTTGTTGGTTTTGGTACATGAGATAAAATCCAATCAGCAAATTTATTCAATTGATTTTTTATTGGTTTAGCAACTCGACTAGCAATATTTTTAAGTAAGGGTGGATTTTGTGTTGGTCTGAGAACTGGTGCATCAATATCAGGAACAGGACTATCAAGAATGTTTCCTGTTGGTTTTAGTACTTGTGTTTTAGGATCTGGTACTTGTATTTTGGGATTTGGTACTTGTATTTTGGGTTTAAGGCTTGGTATTTGTATTTTAGGCTTAGGGTTTGGTATTTGTATTTTAGGTTTAGGCGCTAGTACTTGTATTTTTGGTTGGGGGTCTGGTACTTGTATTTTTGTTTTTTCTAATGCATCAATTAATTCTGCTTTACTCATTTTATAATATCCTTTGATTTTTAATGATTTAGCAATCTCTTTTAAATCTTTAACAGTTTGGTTCATCATTTTTTATATACTTACATGTTTTGATCTTTTCAAGTAGAAT
>JAOTRI020097245.1:0-14690 GCA_028564885.2 Zoanthus sanctaehelenae | reverse complement strand
ATTTTAAGACCCTGAGTGGTGGTCCGGCCGGGAATCGAACCCGAGCCTCCCGCACGATAGACTGGCACCTTACCAACTAGGTTACCTAGGCGGCGGTAATTATCTGTATTATTAAAGACAAGTTTTTCTCTTTATCTGGTTAATTTCAAGGTATAACTAGAAAAGCACTCGGAGACCATAGAGCTCTGCCGCACGCACCATTACAGTCCTTTATATAACGAAAAAATCAAAGTGATTCAGAATCCAGGAATTTTTTGGGATCATCTTCAAAATTTTATCAGTTCTTCTATGTCCAATTTTTGACAACATCTGAAAATTTCATCAAAATCCGTTCTTAACTTTTTGAGTTATGTTGCTACCTAACTAACTAACTTACAAACAGACACACCCCGGCAAAAACATATCCTCCTTGGCTGAAGTAATAATCAGTCAACTCATTATCGTTATACAAAATTGCTCTTACTGATACAAGGAGCCACGCTTGACTTGCTGCGCTTGTATCCGCCAGCACACTTGTTACAGGTTAATCCCCTGACTCCCATTTTACACGGACACTGCCCAGTTAACTGGTTGCAAACTTTCCCCATGGATCCATACGGGTGGCATTTACACGCTGCAAATACAGTTCGTTAGTTTAAAATGAGTTTCAGGTAAATAGAAGGCTTTCCAGACAGTCCCAGCAAACGATACGATCAAGTTTATTTACGGCTTTAGGTGAAAACTGCGTGTTTTCCATACATAAGCGACCTGAAAACCGTGCTTCACTAAAATGAAAAATAGGGCCAGTAAAATTTGTTATCTGACTTAACGTTTGGTCAAAACGTAAAGAATACACATGCAGCTATAAGTTCAGTATATTGAAAGGTCTATAGCGGGCGTATTTTTAACGAAATTTGGTCATCAGAAATACAGAAAATGGTATTTTGACACCATTTTGCTTATAATTCGCTGTAAACAAGAAGTTCAGAGACCAAATAATAATATGCAAATAATATGTAAAATCTCAGAATGACGTCAAATGTCCGGCGATTCTGCCCTATGGAAGCAAAACTGTTCGGTTATAATATTTTAATTGAAAGGGATATTAGCAACAACTTAAAGTTGGTAATGTCCGCGTATCTTGTGTTATAGTATTGCAACAACAAAAATCTCACACCCACTGCAACATTTTAAAATCATCCTTGATAGCAAACAAACTCTCAATCCCGATCAACCGCTGGTACTTCCATACAATGTCTGTCCTTATTCTAATTTATTTTCATGTTGAAAAATATTAGCCTTAATGTTTTATAATTTTTATTGTCGGCATCTGTTCTGACTGGAAAAAGGATTGTTTAGTAGATTACTAAAAACAAAAATTTCAACTTAACCGTTAAGAAAATTAACCATAACTCATAAGTTGACATTTTGGCTATGCGTGCTACTTACCGACAGCAGACTGGAGTAAGTCATTTTATCTTTCAATAAAAGTGTATAAGGAAGTTAGTGATAACTAACATTTGAACTACTTTGGATAAAATTATTCTTTGGTGAAATAATTGACAGATATCGAGAAAAAGTTGAACTAACTATTTCAAAATTAGTATAGATTTTTAGTAAGATTAATGTAGTTCCATCCGTGGCATTTTGGCAGTTCGTCGGTCGAAAGATTTTTAATTTTCATTTATCAGTTAGCGAGATAACTGTACTTTTGTAAGTATATAGTTTCTGCTGACTTAATAAATGTAGAATGTATATGTAAAAAATAAAAAAAAGACACGCCTCACCGTCTTGGAAATCAACTAATTAAGCTCTTCGTGTATGACATGTGGTAAATTGATTTAGGCTTGTAAGTTGAAAGTGGTTGTGCCCTCTTTCATCGACGATTAGGACTGGATGAAATGAATTATCCAGAACCCCTCCCTAAGTTCTTTCAATAGCATAGAACTCATATACCTTTATTATTCTTTCGGTTATTATTATGGAATTCAAACAGAAAAAGAGATAACCAATCAAATTTGTTTATAATTGAAAAACGAATATCAAAAATAGAACTAGCATAAAAAAACGTAGATACCCTCTATTACGGGACAAATTTTGCTATTCAAAATTCAGGAATTTAAACAAGTGGTTTTTCATTCTTTGAGTTGTTTAAAACAGAATCTTTAGTTAAATTTAACATCTGCCTTGCAACCTGTAACGTTTTGTGAAACGAACCTTTGCTCTACAGATTAACAAGTTTCACAAGATTGTGCACGAACGGGCAAATTCGTGTGAAATTCTATCATTTTATGAAATATCGCCATAAAGAAATCGCGTGACAAGATCTATATTTGGAGATTTGCCAAAGCAACAAGTTTTAGAAGCATAACGAAGCGCTTAAACATCAAATTTTAAAGCTTTAGGTCTTGGCATATTTTCCATTAAGCAGTCTATATATCTATATTTTCAACTTAATTTTGAAAAGATTAAAGATGCATTTAATTGTCTTTGTCCAAAACATTCTCAGGCAGCTCAAGAAACTAAAAACAGTTTTTACTCGCTTTCATTATTTCCGTTTACAATGTCTGGTTGCCAAGGAGGAATTCAGCCGGTTTTACTTTTAGCCTTGCGTCAACTCAATTAAAATATATTCTGTTGCTTTGATATCTAAAATGGTTGATATCATATGAAGTCAAGTATGTTGTATCTAATGGACCTAAAACTCTTTGCGGTCGGTTAGAGCACTGCAAGCCTCATGCGAACTTGGTCCGATAAAAACGTAGATACATAGATAAGGAGATGTTCACATGACATGGTGAAATGAAAGCAATCTCAAAGTCATATTTCATCCTAGTTGCCATTGACATATAGGTCAAGGTCTAATAGGGCAAGGCCATGCAAATCCATCGTCATCACAAACTTTCTCCACATCACCACAAGTTAGTTAAAAGCACGACCACACACTCAGCTTTAAATTCAAATTGTAGGATCTAAAAACTTGAAGATTTAGTTTATTCTCTTATCTCATCCTTAATAAGAGATTAGAATCGGATTATAATATAGGATTATAATTTCAATTCAAACATGACATAATTAAATTGAGATTGCTACCTTTCTTGACGAACAACTGACTTAATTACGTCGGAAGATATTAATAATAACTTTACAAACAGGATGAAATAAAATTTTTCCAATGCAAAAAGTTTTCGTTTCCGTTAACGCAACGAAAAAATGAAATGACTAGCGTTGACTGACTTTAGCTTTTTAGGATTCAGTAATCTAGACTGATGTGTCAGTGCGACACGGGGAAAATGTGATTTTTATTGTATTGCAACTACACAAATTCATGTTCCTCTGCGAATAATTCCTATTACAGGTCGACTAGACCAGATATATGTTAAATGTTTACACCAATTTGGAGTATAAATATCTTTTTACTTAATAGTCAATCTCACATTTTTAGTTTCATTTTTCCTATTTTATTTTTTTACCTATAACTAGAAATTGATGCAAGAACCTCGTTCAACTTTCTGAAAAATAAAAATTCGTAGCTATTAAGTTTAAATCGTTAATAGTAGAACAAAAACGGTGTTTGTGTAGCTACTAGTGTAAAATATAATTAAAGTTTTTTTAAGAAATGGATAAATTTACACCGTTATGAAACAGAATTTTATACTGATGTTTAGGAATGGAGTCGACAGAAAAACTACAATCCGAAAAGGTCATCATAAAATTTATTTTCTCTAAGGTGTAAAATTTGTCTCTTTTTTAAAAAAAAAATGTTTCTGTAGAAACACGGATGCAGTATCCATTAATGACATTAAGTGTAAAATATTATATTATCGGATCTCCGGATGTCGGAATATTTAGCTTGGACGGGAAGTTGAAATGCAAATTTATATAGCGCATTTAATTTCCTTGGTTCAGATGACTAGCCGTTAGTAGCTAGTACATTTTAATGGCAATTTTTCTGTTGTATTTCATTTCCTTAAAAGGTAAAGACTATAATATTTGTTACAAAAAGCAACATTCCGGATCTTTGTCAGCAATGTCAATTAAACCAGCTTGGAAGCTAAATTAAAATCTCAGAAGCTGTTTGTTTGTGTTTTCGGCAACAAAATACCCAAACATTTAAGTAAAAAATGAGAAGAATCTTAAACTATAATCACAAATCAAACTGAATACAAGCTTCTTAAGCAATAAAATTTGCCTAGGTCCAATATTCTTAAATTTTCAGTTTGGTTATTTCAGTCTTATTTTTATTTCTGTGAACGATGTAAAACAATGAAACGTATCGAAACACAAGCTCAAATGCAAGGCGGCATCGAAAAACATTGGTGATCGTCTGAGCACGTTAACTTTTAGAATTACAAGAACACGTGCACGTATCATATGCGCGGGTTTATGGCAATGGCAGCCGGATATACTAACAACGGTGCTTCTGTGATTTTATTAAGCACATTGTGAACGTAAATTAACGAAGATTTAAGAACAAGCTCAGGCTTAGCCATGGAAGAGAAAGTGTTTCTAGCTGAAAATTTACTAAGTCTTGTAAACCATATTTGTAATGTGGACAGTAAAACGCATAACCTTCGTTTCATATTTAGCATATCTACTATTTTTCCAAATGATACAGGAATTCAGAGATCCTCGCATCAGTTTTCTTGACGTCTCAAATGGTCAGACGTTTCAGACTAAGTAAAACGACTGTACTTACGTTTGCAAACTGATCTATGCGTGATTTCTTTGGAAGGGTCTTTGTAGTATCCCTCTTTACAGTAGTGGCAGTAGCGTCCTGCTGTGTTGTGCCTGCAATGGTGACAAATTCCACCACTCCTCCCTCCTGATAACTTGAATAGTTCCATATTGAATTCGCAAACTCTGGCGTGAAGGTTACAGTTGCATGCTTCATTGAATAATAAAAAAAGAAAACTTGATAATTTGCCTAACATCTATAGCTAAGATACTTAAATTTGTTTTTATTGAAAGTCAATGCGTTTTCTGTGTTGTGGCTTTCTTCACCGAAATTGATAAGGCGGTAAAAGATTATGCTTCTCGTTTTAATGAGTGCATGCTCATTTTTCGTCTTTTTTTTGATACTTTCTATTTTGACATGTAGCAAAAGCTTTCATCCTTATCATTATCTATCATTTCATCATGGGGATCAATAAAAACGCCGCAAACAGTTCTAATTTTAAACAATCGGTTTTCATAAAGATAACTTAAAGATCGATAAAATAGTTAGTTATAATTAGATAAAAAGTTATTTATACTTCAATAATCAGTTGGTTGATTAAAAAATTATAAGTATGTTTGGTATAATGAATTAACTATTTTTTTATTTGTTGACTGGTTTAGTACAGCATTATGTACAACTATTATGTATTCGTTGGTTGATTAGTTCTTAGTTAGCTATTTAGATTATAAGGAAGTCCTGCAGTTAGTTATTTAATTTTTTGGTCGGTTAGTCGGTTAGCAAGTAAGAATATTAGATAAATTTTGGCAAACTTTTACTTCTACTTTGAAAGTAAAAGTTTGCCAAGATTCATCTATTGAATATTACAGCTCTGGACCTTTGCGCCATTAAGCACGGCCTATCAAATCCAAGAAGTTTTAACATTACACGTAGTTTTTTAATTATGTAGTTAATTAATTATAGTTAGGGCCTGTTCACATGAGGCGAGATATCTCGGGGGATAGGGTTATCTCGGTGTTGTAGGGATGAAACTATCCCTGGTTCACATGAGAAAACATGACCCCGAGATGTTTCGGTCAATGTTGTTAATTAACCGCCGTTTTGTCTCGTTTTGATAGAAACGCATGCGCACGATCCACGAAGTTGTCCCTAACCAACGAGATATCTCGGTGTGAACCGTTCACATGGACCGAGACAACTTTACCCCTAGGGCTATAGTCCTACTTTCAAGACCGAGCTATCTCGCACCCCCGAGTTGTCTCGGCTTCATGTGAACGGAATGACTGAAACATAAAATAAATGTAGAGAAACTTGGGTCTGCCCGAGATATCTCGGAGGATCGAGTTATCCCTAGCCTCGCCTCATGTGAACAGGACCTTAGTTGGTTGGTTAATTAGTTCTAAGTTAGCTAATTAGTCAACTCGTTAGTTGTTTGGTTAGTTAGTTAGTTGGTTGATTATTTGTTTAGTAAGTAAGTAAGTAAGTAAGTAAGTAAGTAAGTAAGTAAGTAAGTAAGTAAGTAAGAAAGTAAGTTAGTTAAGTAAGTAAAAGTATTGATATTTAGTTAGTTAGTTAGTTAATTACCGGTTGGTTGGTTAGTAAATATAAAGTAGTTAGTTAGATACCGTTTACAATAGCTACACTCCCGGGTACTCCATGCCAACGTCACTCTAGTAACCCAAAAATGCCTGCGTAAACGGTTGAGTTATCCGGGAATACTACCTGGAATAACTCAGTTGGCTCGTTCTCAAGATGAGGTCTCGGAGTACTCCGAAGACACTCAACTTGAAGTTTTATAAACAATGTCTCACCCCGGGTTTCTCCAATCATAATAACTGACGTAGGTTGTATTTTTGAAACGTTTTCTAATAAATTGCTTTTGTAGAAATATTAATAAAAAAATTGATTTTAAATAAAATAAAACTTTTAAGCAATGTTTAGCGGACTGTTTTTTTTGCAATTAATTGCATGGTATAAAGTATTTCCAGCCGTAAATCTTCCACTGCCAAGAAAAGGCGGGAAAGTGCAGAAGTACGCCACGCACATACAATTGTTTAGCTGCAATCGTTTACATTTACTGTGGATTCATTCAATGATAAATCTTGAAAGACGAGAAAAAACAGAATTTAACATATTTAGTGATAAATACAACTCAACTTGCTTTTTTTGCAATTTTATAAAGTGTTTACTATATAGAAAAAACAGCAATTTTAAAAAAATCATCAGTGAACGACATACACGACAAGTGACGTTTACCAGGAGAGTCATCTTTAAACTTTAGAGCCAAGCTATTATTTATGAATTAAAACATGTTCTATCCCTGCCTTATAGTCTGGTTACGCAGGAAGAATATCATGGTTTATATCAACTTATGTATATATTTGGTCTAAATGGAGCAAGCAGATTATTTACCACTGTCATCACTCCTTAAAGGCCATCACGAATCCATATGTAAATGTGTTCAGTGTTTAAGTTTGTACGTATATTCAAAATGTTTTCCACCTAAACCAAACATAAATATTTATTCTGTTTTTAAATATTTTACAATTACGAAAACTAAAGGAGTCCCTGTGACGAGGTAGATTGTCGTACCTTGGCTTGACAATGCTGTTCAGATATTTCATAACTTGGCTCTTTAGATACTCACGACAGCCAAACATCATTTATAAAACACTTTACATTGGAGAAAATAAGACAAAAGTTTATTAAAAAACATTTTTGGTACTCGCTTCTTAGAGAATATTTATTCATTCATTTATATGCAGCTTGAAACAGTCAAGAATGGAGTTCTTGAAGTTTTAAAACGCTTAGGTTCTCGATCATTAATGAACGAAGTCCAATTAATGCCACTTACACTTCATGATCCTTAGGACATTTAAAATATACAGCCGATCGACTTCTCAATGCAAAGAATGCGAAGGTGTTGATACAGCAATAATAATTAATAAGTGTTTTAACAAAAACGAATGTACATATTCTGAAAATAGAAAATGCCATAGCTTAAGCGATGTAGTCAAGCATCGTCTTTATAGTAAATTTTTTTTATCTACATTCCAAAGATTCTACAGTTATCTTAAAACCTTTTTCAGTATTGAATAATAACCCAAACTTATTCAAAATAAGAATTAGGGAGCACAATTTAAACTTGACTTTTTGTAATAAAAGACATTTAAAATATATGTAATCAATTCTTTTAGGACAATTTTCCACTGTCGCAAGAACACTCTCAAAAAAATTTGCTCTTGATTTAAGTTAACGGAATAAATGTTGTATAGTGGCTTTATGTTGACCAAAAATACTATTAGATCGAATTAAAACAAAATAAATGTCACCACAAATTGCTTTGCCCAGATCAGAGCTTGAACAGGATTTAAGAAATAATCATCCGATATCTACTAAGTTGGCTAACGTGTTAGCAGACAATGGAATTGGTTATCGGAACATTCATCAGGCGCATTTATTTTTGCCCCATTCTCCAGCGCTAATGTACTTTTTGGGACAAGGGGCGGCCTAAAGTGTAATTTTTCTTTCTCGCCGATAAAATCAAAGAAAATTTGGTAACGGCAAAACCCTGCGGAATTTCCGATTCTAACTGAATACGTCAACACTCTTAAGTTGCGTTGCAAAACGAAAAGCAAAAAGTGATTTTAATAAATGAAAGCAGACCCGTATTTTTTTGCTGCGTGTGACTGGTGCATTTATTTGAAATGTCATTTTTCCGCCCATTGTGACAGATAATGAAGTTTTAAAACTGTAAGCCAAATACAGTAATCGGCAGATTAGCTTTTGTTGATTCATTCTAAAAGCGACACGTTTTATTTATTCTCGGCTGTTGTTTTGGCCTTTTGTAGTGGTTTATATGGCGATGTAATTATACAGACGCCATACTGGCTGTATTGATTTTTTGGCTAAAGAGGTGCTTTGAACAAGCGCATTGAAATAAATCAGTTTTAAAATGAAGGACAAATTTTGGCGGATGCAGAAAAAATAAGCCATTTGACTTATCAAACAAAGAAATTAGCTTTGTCTTTCTTTTGTTCAATAACAAAGTTACAGCTCGGGAAGAGATTTTGTGAAACCGCAGCCACGTAATCACCTGACCAGCTATAATGAAAAAATAAACAAAAAAGTAATACGTCCTATCGTGCTGTGTTTAAACGAACCCTTAGTTTTGAACTTCTCTTCAATCATGGAGCTGTAAAGAATAGCAGCTCAGTTCATTAGACATTCAGGAACCATTCATTTATCATTTGTCTCTCGGGAACAGAGAGCCATGGCTTGCCGCCTTTTCTAACATCTTACGTTTTGTTAATTCAATTTTTAGCAAAATTTTGCAAACACACCAAAAAAATTGGATTTTACTAATCCTCAGAAGTTGTAATTTAATTGAACCAGTTCCTTGGAGCTTCCTATCTGCATAAAGTTTTTGATTTCTTAACCGCTGCACCTTTTCCGTCCCCAAAAAAACGGTTGAAATTAATTACACTTTATCAAGATATTTAAAAAGATACCGCAATTCCTGATCAGCGACCGAAATATGAAAAACGTCAAAAGCGTTTGGAAGAAGGTCTTGTCTTGTCATTGCTAACAATATTTTTAAACAAAGCTTAATTACAAAATTTAATTAATTATAGTTTAGCTTAGTTAACTTGGCTATCCGCAACAACAATTAATTAGCGCTGCCAAACTCAGGCAAAGTTCACAATTGCAAAATAAATGAATTTATTTCTAGGTTTTACAAGAACTTACCTACACATGGATTAGCAAAAGATTCTGTGGCTGGTCGCCATGGTCGATCGTTAAAAAATGGTTTACAGTGCCCACAATCTCGACCAGCGGTATTATGCTTGCAGTCACAAACAGGATAACCCGCATAATCAGTGATACAACGACTTGCGTGGCCATTACAGTGACACCGTCCACCGACTGCCAGGTCCGACACCGCAAAGTACTGTGTGTCTCTCGGTTGAACATTTGATGAAGTTCCAATTCTGTTGAACACAATTTTGATATCTGTAGCAGTTATCCATTCTTGCAGCACGTGACTATAGTCTAACTTTGTTCTTGAGGGTCGCCCTTCAAGAGTTGTGAAAGAAATGCGACCCCCTTGAAGTGGCTTGATGAGGTGTGCATTTGTGCACAGAGCCTCTTGCTCATTCTCTCGACTGACAATACCTTTGTTACTCCGACCGTACATGCCACGACAATCACTCGAGTAAAACTGGTATGGTCTCCACGTCTTTCTAAAATCAAGCGATTTATATATCGCCATAGAGTTTGGTCTGATAGAGCAAAACTGAAGACTAATATAGGTTATATCATAACTCTTGCCAAATGATAAAGTTAAAGAAACATTGTCTAACGATTGGACAGGGTCTGCCTGCCAGCAAGTGATGTTGTTCTCGTTGTGAATGTCAGTCAAGTATTGGACAGGGTGTGAAAGCCATGCAACTTTATCATCACACACACCGCATTTGTTTTCTCCCATGAAGTACGTGCAATATTTTCTCGGAATTGTTCCACAAGTATGACTTGCTTCGACGACTTGGCCATGTGCAATGTTATGAAACTCTGGCCGACAAGGTTGCGGCTGATTGTACTCGTTGTAGCAAAAATCTTTGTAGCCCTCTAGTGTATGAGCGAACTTGTTGAATAAAAAACAAAACAATAAAAAACGTGCAGACATTTCTCTGTGAGATCTCCGACTTGTCATTGTCGGGTAACTTGTTACTTGCCGCGAGGGAAGTACGAAGCTCGTGTCTTATCTTGTTGTTGCCCGTCACTTTTAGATTGACGGAAATGCCTGTAACCTATCCCAAGCCTGTCTCTCGTAGCTAAAATTGTACACTAATAGTTGACAAATACTACATCAAATGGGGGCCAATCATTCCAAATGACAACACAGAGGTTGTAATCGACACCTTCTTAGGAACACTGGGATTTTTGATTATTTTTATTACACGAAAAGTCTATACGTCTGTAAAAGTGCTTGAAGTGATGTCCGTCCGGATGTTAAAACGTTGCTATTTTCTGTGGCACGCCTCATAAATCATTATGAAGAAAGTGTGGGAACATTGGCCAAATTTCGTCCGGTTCGGAATCCTGTTTAAAAAAAATGTGTTAAAACCTAGCTATGCATTTATATTAATGAACTATTGTTAATTAGGCATTCATATGGTAATATAGGTTAAAAAATCAGGCAAAAGTTGAAACACATTGTCGTCATAAACCACTACACCTGGTTCGCAGCGCCCACAGAGGTAATGAAGTGGAACGAAAGATTTGATGAAACTTAAATACTTCCTTAAGATTTTCATTGCACTTTAACATCAAGTGAATCAATTCAAAGTATAATTTTTGTACTTATTCTTAACCAGATGGAGCTTAGAGAGCGCTATCTCAGAGGTTACCTAAATGTACCCTAGCGTTTACCTTTGGTAAGCATTCTTCTCGGTTTTGAAATTGTTTAGTTTTTGTACTTGCAGAATCGCGAGGAACTGAAAAACCGGAACGTTGTTCAGAATTTCTCAAACAACAACTCTATTTATTGCTGCAAGCACGAAATGCGGTCTCGTTATCAATGATTAAGATCTGGTGTTAAGTTGCATGGGCGCATTATTAATTTTCATTGGAACACTTGCTCGAGTGATGGGTCTCAAAAGAAGTCACCAACATACGTGATAATGCTAATAATCTTTTTGCCATTTATAACAGAATGTTTAAAAAAGATTGAACTTCTAAAAATGTAACTCTAAACAACCCAATGACAAGTTAGAAAATTTGGAAATGCAATCAAAGTTTGTGCTGAGTGCTGTTTTGCATACTTGCCCACTTAAAATTGTAGAACTTCATAAATCATTCATTTGTCATTCGTTAACACTGAGATGGCGGCTAATGTTCTCACATTGTCCATCTTTCTGTCACAGTTTTTCCAGTTCCAGGTGGCAAAGAATTATAAAATGCCTTCTATCGTGACCGCTATGACACAGAAAACCACAAATTCCTTATGCTCTCGTGTTTCGTACCGTATCAGTAACGAGCACACATAGTTTTTTTGCCTTGAAAGTTTCAGCGCATTCACTGAATTGTGTCGTTTTGAAAAACGTGATGTTGTTTTCCTGCATTTTATGCGCGGTAGGTGACCAGGCTAAAGACGCTGAGAGGAATCAGGGGTCATACTAATCGTTTTGTTTCGTATTTTAATTTAACACCAAGTAAAACTAAGAGATAACCCCATTCTTAATAAACAATTTACCAGATTATCTAACAAGGTTGAAATCATAAAACTGCCGCCAATCAACTGAGGACTTTCAACACTTCAAAATTAGCTGCTTTTAATGTACGTAGAACATCTATTATCTGCAAGCCATTTGACCGTATTTTAATGTATCTCTGTGAGAGTATACATATTGCCCCCCTCGCGCTCTTCTGCTTACGAATTAAAATGTGTAAAATTTCATTTGTTCTCTTCCTACCCATGTTTAGCCTTTTGCCAAAACTTGTCATAACAAAATGAGTTTAGCAATTTGTTCGTGTAAATGATTTTTCTCATCTGCGAGGTCTGCGAAGGTTTCTTTAATTCTAACCTTGTTGTTTTCATTTCGATATTCAAAGCCCTGTAGGTGACATTAACTACGTAATTCCGCATCATTGTGTGTGGTAATGAAGTAAGCCATTTATTCCCGCCTTGTGATTGTCAACATTAACCATACAAATTGAAAAAAACACAAAGCTGTTCAACTGTCTGTTACATTAAGACACCAAAACTTCCTAGAAATTGTCATGGTTTCAATGTGGAGTGACTCAGTTAACTAGCAAGCGAAAAGAGTAAGAAAAATCTGTTTCATTAAGCAAGTTGAAACTGTTTTGTGTTCATAAAGTTATTACTGGAATGATTGGTGGCTACTTTAAATTACTTTTTCCATTTCACAACATGAAGCTACAGTAATTATTTTATAAAAACAATCGTTTTTAAATGGATTGCGAATATATTGATAAGAGTTTTGCCTCAATTTTTTAAGAATCCATTCCAATAAATATTGTACACAAAAACGTAAAATTTTCTGAATTGTGACAACAAAGTTGTATTCATTTAACCCACAAAGCGCAGAATTGTCAATTTTACCATTTTAGGATTTGCAACAATAAATTGAAATAACCAACGTGGCTGTCAAACCTTTTATCAATAAAAGATTGTTGATAGCGATAACAATCTTAACAAAGTTTAAAATGTAGATAAAAGGGATCGACAAAAATGAAAACATATAGTTACCACATGTGTTTACGATGGAGCCTCGCAATTTAAAACATTTCGACACGCTGCTACGCTAAATGAATAAATATTTTGCATTTATTGAAGCTAGTTTTTTGAATGTTGTTTGTTACAATGTTGTTAGCCATTTTTTCAGCCGTTTCTAAGGGCAATTTAGGATTCATTTCTAGCAATGTGTATTATTTTAGGTGAGTTGATACTAAGCGAACTTTTAATAGGTCAGACAGAAGAACATGAACAATATAAAAAATAGAAGGAAAAATGCAATCAACAAGTTCTTTCATTTGCCAATAATAAACAACGTTTCTTCTTCAACTGTGGATACTTTTTAAGATTATTGATACACCGCGGCATTAAGTGATTAACATCATGCGTTTGAGAATGTTGGTGTCGAGCATATTCTCAAACTTTTTTTTTTCTGACAAATATCTTTTTTAAAAAAAATGACCTTTGATAAAGCACGCATGTGTGCTTTGAGCTTGTGCTATTCCTATTCTAATATCATACTTTTACGTCCATAAGACTCGATTCTGATTGGCTGTCAAGATGGAATCTTTTCTTAATTCATGCAGTTAATTTATACCACATGTGCTATATTAATTAAAATTGCATGGATCTATCCCATTTTCCAACGCGAAGTGATTTTCATTGTAAAGAATCAAGTATTTTATATATATGTCAGTGATATTTAAAGGAAATACTACTTTTGTTCGAGATGAATTGATGAAAAATACTGCTTGTACTTGATGAAAGTGAGCTTCGATTATGAAAGTGAGTGCTTCGCATTAATCCTTCTTCTTCAAAGCAACACTCTTGCTCTTCTTCTCCACTTGCATTTTCCATGTCTTCCTCGGTCGTCCTCTCTTCCCCTTTCACTTCACTTCCAACTCCAATGTTTTTCTCAAAACATGCCCATCATCCCTCCTTAACACATGTCCGTACCATCTCACTCCATTCACCTTTGCCATCTAAACCACTGTTTCTTTCAATCCCAACATCTCCATTAGGTCCCCTGTCTTCTTTTTCTACATTAGTTTTGCACCACACATTGCTCTCACCATCGCTCTCTTGATCCTTCTCAAAATTTTCATATCACTTTCCCTCAAACACCATGTCTCACTCCCATATACAACATTGCTGATCTTACACAACTGGGACAAATTATTCCTTTTATCTGAAACGAGAGCCTTTTTGAGTTTAGTTACTCTCCACATTCCTTGACCTTCACCCACCTAATTCTTGCCCTAGCTGTTACAGCTGCCTCACATGCAACCTCCACTTGCATTCACTCTATCCCCTAAATAACCGAAAATTTTCACGGTGTCCACCTCTTCACACAACCCCTCAAGCAGTCCCACTAATCCATTAGCTTGGTTCTTGCATCTTCCACTACTTTAGCACATCGATCAAGTATCCACTTACCACATTTCACACACAACACTGAATTTGCCATTACTCGTTTCCCACAAATGCGACATGGATCTATCTTAGTTGCAGTTACTTCACCTTCTGGACCGTTCATCAACAGTTCTGTCTTTCCAAGGTTCACATTCAGTCCTTGCTCTCGAATACCTCCTTCAATTTCCAGAACTTCTTCCTCAGTCCCTCCATCGTTTTGCTCATCAGACCTAAGTCATCCTCACACATTTATCTACAAATAATACCACATATGCGTATTTATAATTTACGGTGTTCAACTTACCAATAGAGAAAAATATCGCCCTGGGAACCCCTACAGTTACCATCTATATAACATTGTCC
>JAOTRI020097244.1:0-25263 GCA_028564885.2 Zoanthus sanctaehelenae | reverse complement strand
TCGACAAACTTGCATAATTTTAAGCTATCAAATTAGCATATTTACCCTCTCTTGCAAAAATGTCAATTTCTCCCCAACGAAAAAAATATTTTTCAAAACAAACTGCACAGGGGTTCTTCTAACATGATAGGGTATCAAACTTGAAAGTATAAGCGAAATCGATTTTTTGACTGTTGCCAGAAATATTTGATTATGTCTGGTTTTTACTGACATTGGCTCTTAAGAAACTAGAAAACAATTACCTGCCAACATGTGGAAGGTGATTTTCGCTCCAAAATGTATTGTGTCAAAGGTGATGGCTCCAACTCATACTTGTCAAATGGTAAATTATCTAGTACCAGTGGTTCAGAATCACTGCATGAGAAAAACACTGTGGGGTGGGCATCGCGAGGGGGCTAAAGAAAAAGCAAATTATCTTAAAAAAAACAAAATAACTTTTAGAATCACAAATTAAAATAAGATGATAATTAGTTGAACTGAAATCTAGATATTAACTTCTAGATCTTTTTTCATGACTGATGTAAAAGCAGCACTTAATAGTTAATCACGACAAATTTTGTAAATAAATGTATTTTGTTGAGAGTTTCACAGAGCTCTGTTGTGTTTGAAAACTTCATTTTAAATAAACATGGTATTGAATTCAAAAGATGAAAATAACTGTTCAATAAAAATTAAACTTTATACATTTGTACTTGCAAAAGTATCAAAATCAAAAACAATACAACTAAAATAAAAAAGCATGGTTTTGTGAGTTGCAAGATTGTTAATGAAAACTTTTATTTTTGCTTACCAATGTTTGCAATGTTGGATCAGGCCAACTGGATTCAGGAATTGGCCAGTGGCCTATTGGAGTATTCATTCTTGGGTTGGTTTTCACATAAATCATCTTTCGACAGCTCATCCATGCTGTTGAAGCCCCAGATGGTGGAACAGGGGATGCAGTAGCTGATCTTGACAATCCAACTGAATTTCCATTCTCCTCTACCATCACATGATTTGGTAAGGACAGTAAGGCTTGGTCATCACCCCTTGTTCCTGTGCCTGGTGGCAATAACCCACTGTAAACGAAATAGAGATAAGAAATAATTCATCAGACTCTACATCCAAGCCTATTCCTAAGGTATGGGGGTAGAGATGTAACAAATATCTTATCACACTCTACACCCAAGACCATTCTAAGGTATGGGGGTAGAGATGTAACAAATACATGTATCTTATCACACTCTACACCCAAGACCATTCCTAAGGACTAGTATTGTATGGGGATAGAAATGTAATATATCTTATCACAATCTACACTGTCACCCAAGACCATTTCAAAGGTAAGGGAGTAGAGATGTAATATATCTAATCACACCCTACATCCTAAGACTTTTCCTGAAGGTATGGGGGGTGGACATATAACAAAATAATATGAACATCATTCCAGACTTCCAGTAGCACAACAGAAATGCAAATTGCATAATACCTTTATTCATATAATTACTATAATTATTAATATTAATCCATTTTAAATTTATCACAAAAAATTAACAATGATTATCCAACTGTCTACCAATTTTTGTCAGAGATACTTTGATTGCAACTGTAACCTAGAAGCCTAAGTTCTGCTTCAAGTGTTACTACTGCACCAAACAGTCTTCTGTTTCAACTGCAATGGTAGAATGGGAAAGGGAACATAATTTTATTAGCCATTTGGAATCACTTCTAAGTTTAAAAATTCTCACACACTCACTTTGTAGGTGAACCTTCAGTTTTTGTTACAAATGTTGCCTCCATGTTCACGTGACTTTTGTTCATTAGATCGATGTCATTGTCGATATGGTGGCCAACATGATTGGATAAATCACTATTGATGTATGGAGTAGGTGAATCAGTGTCCCTTAGGAAATTTAACTCTGAACCCATTCGATTACCTGAAGAGATAAAACATATTATTAGCAATATGAAAACTTAACTTAACATAGCTTTTATCTTAAAGACTGCAGTAAGATCTCATCTCAAGAAACTGCCTTTGTTTAACGAGTCCTCTTTCTCTAACTAGACCCTCTGTCCAACAAGCCCCATTCTCTAAAAAGCACTTTTCTCCGAGCCTGCTTCTCTAACAAGTCCCTCTCTTCAATGAACCCCCTTCCCTAACAAGACACTTTCTTCAACACACTCCTCTATTCAATGAGCAGCCTTTCTTCAACATGACCCTCTCTCCAACAAACCTCCTTTTCTGATAAGCTCCTCTCTTTTAAACCCCTTTCCTAACAAGCCCCTTTCCACTTAGCACCCTTTCTCTAACAACCACCTTTCTTCAAAGAGCCCCCTTGGTAAAAAGCCCCTCTCTCTAATGAGCTGTCACAGGCTGCTCTGATTTTAAAACACCTCCCAGAATTAAGTCTCGACACTGAATAGTTGAGTTTACTTCTTTAATGTTGATCTGAGTAGATCTCACAACTGAATGCTAAATGTTACAATTTTCTCTCTATTTATGCTAGTTTTACTATTACATTTGTTCCTGAAAATAGTATTATGACATACTACAATTAAAATAGCATTATGATGATTCATGCTGATTACATAGGTGTGACTGATTACTTGATCCTATTTGTGTCATGTACAGTAATTCTATATTATTCTAGAAGTTTCCCTAGCAGAAATTCGATACAAAATTCAGTTTCTATGATTAAACTACGTATTACCCAGCAAAATTAAATACTAATCAGACAAGTTCCTGACAAAGCCCCATTTCTCTAACAAGCCCCCCTCTCCAATGAGCCCCATTTCTCTAACAAGCCCCTCTCTCCAATGAGCCCCATTTCTCTAACAAGCCCCTCTCTCCAATGAGCCCCCTTTCTCTAACAAGCCCCCCTCTCCAATGAGCCCCATTTCTCTAACAAGCCCCCCTCTCCAATGAGCCCCCTTTCTCTAACAAGCCCCTCTCTCCAATAAGCTCCCTTTCTCTAACAAGACCCTCTCTCCAATGAGCCCCTTTCTCTAACATGACCCTCTCTCCAATGAGCCACCATTCTCTAACAAGCCCCTCTCTCCAATGAGCCCACTTTCTCTAACAAGACCCTCTCTCCAATGAGCCCCCTTTCTCTAACATGACCCTCTCTCCAATGAGCCCCCTTTCTCTAACAAGCCCCTCTCTCCAATGAGCCACCTTTCTCTAACAAGCCCCTCTCCAATGAGCCACCTTTATCTAACAAGCCCCTCTCTTCAATGAGCCCCCTTTCTCTAGCAATCCCTCTATCGAATGGACACCCTTTCACTAACAAGTTCCTCTCCTCAACAAGATCCCTTTTCTTACAAGCCACTCTCTCTGATAAGCCCCCTTTCTCCAAAGCACCATTCTCTAATATGCCCAGTTTCTCCAATAAATCCCTTTCTCCAATCAGTCCCTCCCTTTCCAATTTTGTTTCTCATTTGAAGGTGATTTTAAAGGGGTCTTTAAACCAAAATACAGTATGTTGCTGGTCTTTTTCTGCTTAATGTTGGAGCATTTTGAAGTCATTTGAAATTGATTCTAAAGTGGCCTTCATTTTGGGCTTTTAGGCCTTCGCTTTGTTTCCAACCAGAATAAAAACAAAACAAATTACAGAAAAAAAAAAACAAACAAGCAAACCTTTAGATAAAAACTTAGTGAATACATTAGTGTGCATACAAAATAATTCATTATTATGATAACAACCACCGACCTCATGGCCACAAAAATATACTTGAGTAGCACTTACATAAATAAATGCCGGAGATACAGTTTTAAACTTACCTTCAGAGGGAGGAGGTAGGCTTTCTGTTCCACCAATCTTTTCAAAGTTGATAACAACTCCACACTGCACTTTCTGAGCTAAGGACTCTAGTGCTTGTGACACAGATTTTTGAGATGCACATTTATAGCATTTTCCTGCCAAGAGTTGCAAGAATTTTATCATAATTTTATAGAAACTTCAAAAGAATCTTAAACACTTCCAGAACTGACACTTTTACGCATATCCTGTGGTTTCTACATAAAATGCTGAAACTGATGTCCTTAGAAATTATAATTTATGAACTTGATGATTATTATGCCTTGAAACAAGCTCATGATAAGAAAATGTGTGGTGGTACAGCAGCATCAAATAGTTCTTTCTCTTACACTTTGTAAACATTTAAAATGAGAAAAAACTTCAAGATGTTGCTACAGTAAGCATTTGTTTTTAAAAGATAACATTACAGCATTGTCAGCAATGTGTTTGTTTTCAATTGATTTAATTGACTTCTCACAGAGTTCAAAGAATTTAAAAAGATATAAATTCTCTATGAAGAAACACTTGTAGTTACTAACAAGTATAATTACAAGTAGCTGCCAACAAAATAGTGGCATTATTAGAGGCCAGGGATATAAAGTATTCCTCACAAATGATTTTGTTCCCATAGTTTCTGGACCTTGAGATTAAAATAAATTTAGGTAATAAACTTCTATGTGCATTATTGAAAAACGTAAAAATACCCAGGTGATTTGTGCAATTATGCACGAGACTGGAAGAAAACAGTACCACCTTGATTGCAAGAGAGTTCTAGCTACACCTTGTGATGTGCCACTTAACTATTTGACATACAATCTTTTATATACAAATACCAATTCAGATGCCATAGAATTTATAAAGGATTCAAATACCATCAATTTTTTTACAAGAGCTCAGTAACAATACCTCCCGTGACTTCACACATTGCAGCAACAGCAGGATCATTAGAGGACTGAAGAGGTTGTTTTGGCTGAGTTAATCCACGAGCACCAGCCATACGTAAGATCAGAGCAAAAAGGCGCTGGTCCCAACGAAATGGTTCCTTAGTCAGTTCACTACCAGGTAGCAATGAATGCATTGGAAGGTGAAGCTGGTTAAAACATTAATTAAAGAATATAAATTAGCTTACATTAAGTTACATTTTACACCTTCAGCTCCCAAACCAGTAATAACTGGCCACTATGCAATTGTACCATTTCTGAAAGAGACCTAGGTTTTCAGAAGTGTCAGGATTCAGCGTTTTCAAGATTGTATTTAGGCTGTGTTAGTGCTTTAAGCTTTAGTTAGGCAGCATAAATGGCTTCATTTTACAAAAAAAAAGGCACTGACAGAATTGTACACCTGTAGGATGCTCATGGCCTGACTACTGTACTTATAACTAACTTTCAAAGAAGATCAATCAAAGAGTTATGTTTTTTTACCAGAATAGATAAGAAAGTTTAGCCTGAGTTAAAGAAAATACAGCGAAATTAAACCACAAGTCTGAATGACAACTTTTTTTAAAATTACTTCACAACAGGCTTTGTAACAATAACATAACTTAGCACAAATTTTTTAATATTATTATCATCATCATCAATCCAGTTTTTATTCGGTTTTTATCCCCATAAACAAGGGTGGTCAGATTTACCCCACTCTGCCAGAAATCTCTCCCACTCCCACTCTCCATCTCGCTCGATTCAATGCATCCTCCTTCTTCAAACCAATACTCCTACTTTCCTTCTCCACCTGCGATCTCTATGTCTTCCTCGGTCGTCCTCGCTTCCTCTTTCCCTTTAAACACTTCAAACTCCAATGCTCTCCTCAAAACATGGCGATCATCCCTCCTTAACACATGCCCATACCATTTCATTCCATTCGCCTTTGCCATCTGAACCAACATCTCCATTAGGTCTTCTGTCCTCCTTCTCTCCACCACACACTGCTCTCACCACTGCTCTCTAAGTTCTTCTCAAAACATTTAAATAATAAATATTAATCAGAAAGACTTTCTAATAGAGGACATTATTAGACGTGGAATTTGAATTAGAATTTAAATAGAATTATTGCAGTTAAATTTAATGTTAACCCTCTACTTTGTTTTCTAAAAATACATATTACTTTGTAAATGCAATAATGGAAATATGGCAAACCCTATATTTCTTAATTTGCGATTTTCATTTCTTAATAATCTATTTAAAACTTTAATTTTATCTAATTAACATTATTTAACAACCTTCATTTAAGGACTATCAATCATTTGCATTACTCCTCTTACATTTGGATAAATGTTAGGAAGTTTAACAACACAGGTTTCAAATAACGGCAAGGTTTTAAAGTAGTATTACGACATCATTTTACAGGTGAATGGGTTGTTATGGTTACCAGGCATAAAACCTGGTATTTTAGTGTTCATATTAAGTGAATAATAATAACTATAATTATTGTTAGAATTATGATAATTTATGCATAAGACTGAACACTGTTTTGATTGGTTTATGATACAATGCCTGCTATGCATGAGTTAATTTCTTTAAGTAGTTTCAAGTTCCGATTATTGTAAGTTGTACGTGCCACGAGTTGAAAGTAAAGTTTGTCCTGTTTATCAAAGTGTTTTTATCAATTATAACATTTAATTTCTTATATTATAAATTTTACATTAAAATGATTAAATGTGCATTACATACTAGTTAAATTAAATACATTACAATAAGAATACTAAAGTAAAATTAATCTAACTGCAAAATAATGAAGTAGATAAAAATAATTAGATAGTAAAATAAATTTATGTAAGAGTAAAATTAACGAAAAGCTTCTTTAAACAGTTGTCTTCAGATGTCACTTAAATATAAGGCTAAATGAATGAATTAAATATAAAAACAAAAGAATTATCCCAACAGATGGTTTGCGACAATATTCAAAAATAAAAAAAAACTAACAGTTTTTCCTATCTAGTACAGCTGAGCTCAAACTTTAAATTGTTTCTGGAGTACCACAAAATGAATCATGAAATAAGAGTATTGAAAGTTGGGTATTGAAAATATACAGCAATTTGAAATTCTGCTGTCAAGTTTTTTTATTAACAGCATTATTTTGAATAACGTTGTACAATTTTACAATACACATCAAAATTTGTTAAAACAAAATAACTTTAAAATGCACCTAATCTAAATTGACTAATTTGAAAATGCATGATTACAAAATATAGGAATAAAATAGGCCATTTTGGGGTGGCTCTGATTCAAAATGAGTTTAAGTGTGAAACCTTTCACATAAAAATAAGTTTTACACTCAGTTTCATATATTCACACAGATCACAGTCATTTTCACAAGAATGGCTTCACACTTAAACTCACATTGAAACAGAAGCGCAAGAGAACTCAGAAACAGTTTATACAGGTATTAATAATAAGTGCAACCTGCAAATAGTTTGTGTCACAGGCAAAACCAAGTTGTTACAGCCCACTAAACAACAATTTCAAAATTAAAGAGCAAATGAACCAACACAATTAATATAATACATATTAGTTGTGACTATTGCGATTTTTTTGCCAATCATGATAGTATCACAATAGTTGTCCAAACTACTGCAATAGCATTACAATAGTATTCCATACATTCTGGTAGAGCTCCAGTGAAATGAAATAAATAAATTCAATAAATTCTTTCTGTTACATTCACTAATCAAATTAAAACTTAACAAATATAACAACTGTGGTCAGTAATATTACATTTTGTCATGCATATACATGAAATGACTACCTTATAACTATTAATAAAGAACTGAAATACATGTGTCCAAAATGGCGATCACTTGGCACGCTGTATGTGTTCATTGCTTTCGTTTAATTATAATTATACTTCCTTTTATAATACTAATACTAGCTTATAATCGGCATATAATTTAGTTTGGTTTAATTCATGCTATAAAGAAACTATCAATAGTAACAGTAAAATATCGCGATTGTTATAGATAGCTGATTTTTACAATTGATGCATTGCTATCACAATTCAAACATCATAACTAATTCCATCTATTGTTACACCCCTAATACGTGTTCTTATTAATGCAGCCGTCAACAAATATAGAATGTCTTAAATAGAAGAATCACAACATCAGCCAATGAAAAGAACACAAACTAGCAATAAAAAGATATATATAGGAAATTATCATTTGCCTAACCTCATCTTGAATTCCTGCTTGTGTCGACAACCTTCCTCCATCTGTAATGCATATAATCATTGCTGGCTCACAATAGAATGGATTTCGTCCCTAAAATAAATGATAATTTAAATTTGTAGCTTTTCTTAAATCAACAAGGAATGCCATATTACCATATTTACTTTATATGTGGGACTTGTTTCAAATATCAAGGTTATATACTTTAAAAGAACATTTTATGATTTATAGTCAATTTCCCCTGGCCAATAGTTTGTGGTCATGTTGAAATGAAAGCCAAGCAGAATAGGTTTCAATTGAGCTGAATACAAGCTTAAAAAAATTATTTAATTTAACTGTATTTATAATTCTATTACTTATAAAAAAGTTCTTTTACCTAATGTTGCACTCTTGGCATTAAATAGTCTTAATACTAGCCTGGTTTCCCACAATTTATTTCATTGCTAAATAGTGAAAATTGCAGACTCATGGTAGATCTAGTTACAGCATTTTTAACTATATGGCAGACATCAGTAGTGTGGTAACAGAAATTATAAATTTTCTATAAAAATTAGTTCCAAGAATTTTCAGTTTTTTCCTGATTAAAAATTAAAATTGAATGAAAGATGTAATGCCAAAAAGCAAATTCTTTAATTTCAGACTGCCTAATTATTGTATAATAATAAATTTAAATAAATGGAATTAGAGATTATTTATTTATTGTATATTTATTTCATAATTCTTCAAACTAAATGCACTAATAGGAAAACAAGTTTAAATTACTTTAACATGTTGTATACATAAATAGATATCTGAACAAACATAACTAGAATGCTGCTGAAAAATAATGGCAAAATAGTTACTGTTCATCAGTAGGATGCCCAAATTGTGTAAAATTCTACAATTGGTTTCGGATCCATTAATTAAACAACCACAACATTGCTCAAAACATAATTGATAGAATCATTTCACAGCTGTTAAATAAATTACCAAGTTCAAATGTAACTTGCACCTCTTCATGCGAGCCAAACTTTTTCTACAGCTGAATATTTTTGTGAGAAGCAATGTGTGTGATCCAGTTTTGTACACGGCTCTAAGATGCATGACCAAAAAACATAACTTAACGAGAAAATATAATATTTCCATCTGACTTGCAGTGAAATTTTGTTGCAACAGGTCTTCATCAAAGATATGGTGTATCAATCATTCAAACTTTTTTTAAATTGAAATAAAAATCAGATTTTGCAGCTGAAACAAAGTAAAAATGCAAGATAAATTTTCCCTTAAGTTCAAACAACTTATTACTTTGTGATCCTTTGTAGCTGTCAAGTTTAAAGGTCCTTTAAAAACAAAGCAACACTACACTTACATTGGCCTATACTGACATAAGTACTCTGCTGTAATCCACTAGATATTAAGAAAATATTTCCCAGTTAAAAAAACATTAAACAGCAAAATCTGTGGTTCTATTTGTATTAACAGATTTTAATCAGTTGTGGCAGTACTTTTTTAAATTTCATTCACAATTAAACTATTTCCCTTTTCATCCTGACAGTATTATTTTCAAATCACAAAAAAAACACAATTATAGTTCTTGCACAATATTTGATGAGTCAGTTAATGTTTAGAAAGATTCAAACGGTTTATTCTATAAAGAATTTACAGCACCAAAGCTTTTACAGTAAGTAAACAAAATAACAGGACTGGTGTTTTTGATTCAAATAATTATAAAGAAAATCAAGTGTCAAGTGTCTGATTCACTTTCAGCCAAGTTAATATTTTATCCGAATTCAAACTTGTGCCCTCCATGATACTGGTCATATCTTCTTATCGACTGAGCTACAGAGTCACAGCTGTTGGGGACAGGTCATTATTAGTGCCTCCAGCTTTGACACTCAAAGATCAGCATCAATTGTTGTGAGTCAGAGTAGCATTTTAGAAATTTATCATATTGAAGCCTTAAACACTATTATTGGTTCAGTGCTGGCTGAACAACAGAACTGATTAGAATCAGTTGACTTAAATTACTTAATATTAATTAATTATAAAAAATTTATACAATTACAATGGCTATCACAAAGTGCTCAAAACATTGCGCAGTATAACCAACAGAAGAGTGAAGTTCAGATGTATATAGCCATTCATATCATAACTAATATGCTATTAATTTCCATATATACTGCAGCAGTTATACATGCATTTAAACTTTACAAAAAAAGTTCCAACAATCAAAATTAACAGAACCAAGAACAAGAGAAAGTCGGTGCTGGAAGCGAGAACAATGCTAATTCCCAGGCAACAGTGCTACGAATAGCTAAATACGCCACAAGCTGAGCTATTTTTGAATGACACACTTTGTGCATAGTGATGTCGTCATGTTCCTAAAAATGTTAAATAGTAGCTCATTTTTAACATGATTTTAAAATTCTCTTGTACTTACCATTCCATAATTATCTATCCCTGACTGAAGTCGATATAAGTTCAAAAGATCAAAAGCTTCTTTCAATGAGGCACCCAGTGTTGAAAGTCCAGTTGCCTGAAGATTCCTCAATTCTGCTAAGAATGTTGTCTGGTTTTCTTTCCACCCAGCCTATCATTTTTGAAAATAAAGGACACAAGTTATTAAAATATGAAGAACAATTTTTTCAAAGCTTCTAAAATGAAGATTAATGCAGAAATTCAACAATATGCAGTCTTTCTTACTGCATTTTCAAGAATGATTTATATACAAAGGGTATAACTGACATTTCTCTGTTGATCTTCATCTTAAGAACAAGTTATTTAAATGCATATGTAACACAGTGTTAGATTAATATAACTTCCAGTAATAGACTAAGATTTTTTCAAAACTTAGATATGATTTTAAAAATATGTACTAGTGGACAATTTAACAAGAGACAAAAATTATTTTAGTACCAGCAAGCTGAAGTAATCAAAATACAGCTTAGCAAGTCAGCTAGCAAAAAATTAAATTAATTACATTTAAGGTTATAGGAGTTTATTCAATAAAGACCTTCCTGATATAAAATCCCACATTTATGGTGTGTTTCTTAATATGCTCCAACAGTTCTGCTATACAAAATATTACCAAAACTATTATGGATTAAGTAATCTCATCAGGTAATATCTAGGTGCCAGAAAAATGATTTTTCCAGTGTAAATGTGAAAGGTTACCTTAAAAAGGACTTGTTCAAGCTCTATTACTCAATATCCAACTATCATGTCTACATTTTCACTCATAATAAATGCAAATGCAATCCTGCTCATTAATGTCTTATGGAATGTAAAATCAATTGTCCCAAATGATGAACAAATTCATGTGCTATCGTTTAACACATTGCCTTTTTGTTTTAAAAAGTTTTTTATTTCAAACCGCTCACAGAAATATAAACAACTTTAGAAAAAATTGAGGCTGAACCAGGCACAAAAAATAAGAACAAAGAACTTAATGAAAATTATAAAATATATTGTTATTCATCATGCCGGCCAGGATATTTTATGGAAACAATCATTTCCGGTTACGTGTTGGTTACGTGCTAGTAAGATGACAGAACCGAGAAATGGCTTCTAGTGCCAATATGTGTTAAGACATAAAGTTTAATCAAAAGAAGAGTGCACGGAGTTCAGATAGCTATTTAAATATACCGCACAAGTTAGCTATAAGATATTGATATCTAAAAACATAATGTCTCCTTTATCAAAATTTAAAGAACCAAAGAGTAAATTCCAACAGTTTCCTAATTTGATCCACAGAACTGAAAAAAGGTTTCCCCAATTTTTTGAAATCTCCAAGCCTGATCACGGCTGTTGGATTATAATTTAAGTTTTCTTTTTTGTCTCACAAGTCACTTTGATATAGTTCATGATGTTTCAACTGCTTACTGCTAGTCTTCTTCAGGTGATGAGGTTGACTGGTTTGGGTACAGCATTATATACGGCACATTATGTTTGCTGTGATTGCTAATTTCGATGAGCCTTTGCAAAAATTACTGGTTATTACAAAAAAAAGGTGTCTAACAGCACTGCCAATATAAATCAATACACAAAACGTTTGACGTAAATGCAAAGATCTAACCATCACTTCTAACCACAATGCCACCTTTTTCAAAGAGCACTAAGAGATTTTTTTAACATTCCTATCATAGTTTTTGATGTTTCAGTTAACATTTGATCTTTTTACTTTTAACAACAATTTTCAGAAGCAGAGTTAATTTTGTGATGAAAAATAAGAGTCATCAAAATTTTATGTTCTTTAATCCATTATATAAGTTTCTGCTGGCAATCACAACATAACCCAGCATGCCTTGCAACAAAACCATGACGAAACAAAAGAGAGAAAGAAATTTTGTCCCAGAAATAAACACAAAATCTTCAAATTCTTAAACCTAGCCTTTACAACTGCACTTAATAACTTGGATATGGGGATTTCTGCATAATATCCGACATGACAGAGCACGAAAAGCTAAGGGTATATGTTTTTCATAAATGTTCCGCCGATGCTCGAACTAATCGATATCCCATCTCACCTTTATAGCACCAGGCGATTCGTCAAACGTCACCAACATATATCGATCACTACGGTGGCTCGGATCTCTTTGTCGGAGCTGTGTGGATGGGAATTTAACAAATGTAGTTATTAAGGGAAGATTGATTTATGGTCTTTAAGTCAAGAAATCCAATCTCTGTACCTTAATAAAGTTTTCCACGGCATTTTTTGCGACATCAAGAAGAGTAGTGCCCAGAGAAGTTCTCTGGTTCATAGACGCGGAGGTATCGACAAGAAAAACTATTATCACCATCTTATAGAGGGTTGTTTTAGGGGTTCATTTAGCCCATAAAATAGATTTTAAACTTTGTAGTTTTCGAGAAAGAACACTTTCCTTCTCTCTCATTTTTATGGCGCCCTTCCTTGTTAGCTGCTTGGGCGCAGCTAAACGCCTCCACGATGCCGCGAGCCACGTGACTTTTGCGCTTTAATACCATTGGTCCATAATTCTACGACGACCGACGACTACCATAATATTCTTTTCTAAGGATACAAATCAAAGAACAGCGAGACTGAGAGAACAGAGTCGAAGTGAAATGAATTGATACGTCAATGGTGAAAGGTTTTTTTAGTTATTTGTCGATTATTTTAGTTCGAACAATTGTAATTTTTCAAGAATACATATTATCCAGTTTTGCTGTAATCCATAAACAACAGAATGCTCAAAAAGTAGTATTTTTGACTGTTAATGTCTTAAAAGGAAATCCGCCATGTTTTACTTTTAGAAGTTTAGTGTGATCTCATCACTGTCACACGTTCAGTACTGAGTAGTACCTGTTAAAAAGAGATTAACGCCATTATTTCTCTGGCACACCTGTCGCAAAATATATTTTTAATTTTATTTAGTAAAGTTTATCAAGAAATTTCAAAACAGCTTTTTATGAATTTCAGAATACATCTTTCTCTTTGCCATTTAATAGTTTCATATTTGGATAACTCTTACAAAACAATTCGTATCTTCAGATCTAGCACTCATGCTCATCTTACTGACTTAACTGTAGTTATCAAGATTTGCAAGATTTATTTTTTTCCTAAATACTAAATAACCAAAATGGTACGTGCACTGTTATTGGTTAAATATATCTGTAACTTGTTGTGCCGGTAAACTCACAGGCACAGTTATTCCATAAAAGCAATAAAACTTAATTTTCTATGGGTTCACTGCAATAATGTAAACCATTTGGGATGTTGGGAGAACACTTGTCGCGCCTTGAAAAGTTTGTAAACCCCTCGCCTTTGGCTCGGGAATTTCAAACTTTTCTCGTGCTCTCCCAATATCCAACGTGGTTTATTAGATGAAACGGGCATTCCGTGGTTGAGTGATTTTGACCAACGCCGAAAGTAAGTGACATCAAAGGCAACAGATATTTTATTTTGAAAAAGTATCAAAATTAAAAAGTCGGTAGCGTTGTTTGCCCAAAGGTTTAACCAGTGTAAAATATATATAAAAGCTTTTAAATTTAGTAGAGTTTAAAACCAAGATTGATATACCGGCGCTTTTCAATATAAACAAATAAATTATTCCGAGGCTCATTTTTCTTAATTTTTTTGGTGATTTTAGCTTCAAATTGTTCTTAATTCTGTTTGTATTTTTACCAGCTCAAATTGAATAAAAGACATAATAGTCTGGTAACCAAGGCATTACAAAACGTTGCGCCTCGCACTTTATAAAAAGGATCTAAAGCAACAAGAATGGAGACGCCAACTTCAAAGAACAATAATAAATACAATAACAACTGTATGTTTGAATGTATCGAGCTGAGCACATGCATGGAATTACAACGTAAAAAGACCTTTTTTTAGACTTTCTTTGTATTTGTTTAGCTTCAAGAACAAATATTAAATCGTTTTTCTGATTCACAAAGGTTAAAGATGAAAAAAACAAAATTCCAATAACCCACACAGACAAATAAACAGCCGAAACTAAAAAGATCCTATATCCTCGTACCCAGGTCCTTTCATCAGGGGAACCTGGGTACGAGGTTGAAAAGGTAATCGATGAACCGTCGTCTTTCATGTTCCCGGCCTCGATAATACACCTATCATCGGCTTCCCCCTGGGGGAGGACCCTGGGCAAATATAAAATTATATGAGGACTTATAGCTGTTATAGGGGACTTTGAATGATGAGCTCCCCATATTGGTGGGGATTTGTGGATGTTTCAAAATTAAAAATCGTCGAAATCGTCACCAACAAGCTGACTGCGTTCCAGGTGTACTGCGGGCTCATCGTTGTTCTCCTCGTGCTGTGCAAACAAGATGGCTGAGTCATTGACAGTAGGTATTGTTATGTTAAAATCCATATGGGTATTTATTTCTGTCTTGTAAAAATTTGGGCACTGATTGTTGTTAGCCCCCATAAAGGAGGGGGAATTTACCAACTTCCAGGAGCAGCGACGCCTTACAGTAGGAGGAAAATGAACAACTTTCAGCAGTGTGGCCCCCATAAAGGAGGGAGAAATTTGCAACTTTCAACAGGCTCCTGACAAATCCCCCTCCTCAGCCCGCGGCCCCCTTCCCCAGGGGGAAGCCGATAATAGGAGCATAACTGTGAAACACAATAAGAGTTCCCTGCTAGCAGAGGTCTCTAATGGCGTAACATGGCCGGCCTGTCACGCCATGAGAGACCCCTGCTAGAAGGGAAAAAGACTTCTTGTTTTTTTATATTTTTGACTTTTAGTGAAGTCTTTACAAAAAAACATTTTCTTAGATATATTCGGAGCCTAAAATTGTTCTTTTCCTAAATTTTGGTCAATTTTAACCTTATTGTTCTTTTGAAGTTGTTTTTATAAAAAAAAAAGTGTACTGTTAGCAATTAGTGATCAGAAAATTTCAATAATGAGTTCATAAATAATTTATACTGTTAGGCAATGGATCACCGTTCGAAGCTATTAACATTTACAATTTAAGTCAATCATAAAAGTTTCAATCTTGAACGTCTAAACTTATCTTTATAATACAAAGTGCCTGGATTAAACCTTCAGTTTTTTACGTTATTTAAACTTTTTTAAACAACCAAAAGTTTGCCCTGTACATATAAGCCATATCTCGATAAAATTACAAAGCAAAAAAATAATCGTAAGAACATTAGAACACCTCGTTTTTATCTTGAGTCGCTTCGTACATCTGTATTTTAAAAATATATAGTATTTTCATTATATGCGTGGTGGATTTCAACTGACAAGGAATGATACATCTTCAAGTGCAACTTAGCGCATTTCTAACCTAAAATATGCAAGTCTGTTTTTTCTAGAACTTCCATAATGTTTTCTCATGGGACTAATTAATTTATTCGACCACGCAAGCATGTGGGCTTTAGCAAAGTCTTCCTTGAGCCCGGAATAATTGATGAAGACAATCGGCTTTGCGCTTAAAATGGCCTTTCAGATTTACGTTTTTTCTAAAATTTTTCATAGTATTGCTTTCGATATTAATTGCTGAAACGAGATTCATTGAAAATATGGAAAGAAATTCAACGAAACGAAAGCCTAACTTTACTGAAGGTGAAAATTTATTTCTAATCGATCAATACAAACATCACAAGCTTAACAGTAGTGCGATTTTAAATAACGAGAAATATCAGGTTTGGCAGGATATTTGCTGTGCTTTGAACGAAAGAAACCCCCACACGGTTCGAACGGTCGAAGAAGTACGAAAGCGATGGAAAAATATGGTTTGTAACGCAAAGAAAGAAGCTTTAATTTTTAAACGCTCTCAAATGGAACGAGGTAAGCGGATAAAGTATTCAGTGGACAGGACTGTATTTTAAATAACAATATTTTGTAAGTGAATCAAGCAGAAAATATTCAGTGTCAATTTACTTTCATTTTGAGTTGTTCTTCTTGAGATTTGAAAAGTAAACTATTACAAGTAAACAATAACAAAAATAACCAGACAAGCGGGCGAAAAAATGTGACAAAACTGTGACACACAAGTAAGTCATTTGTGATGTAAGTCGACTTGAGTTTGGTCACGACCAAAGACTAAAAACCTTCTTTCGCTCGCTCTCGTGTCGGAATGAAAAATATGGTTTGCTAGTTGCGGGGTATTCTGTAGTTAAGCTAAAGATTGTTCGATTATTGTAACAATGCATTAAAATTGTCCGTAAATGTAAAAAATATTATTTTCAATTTGCGTCTTAAACTGTGATTTGCATAAATATATAAAATTTTCATGTAAAATACACAAACTGTTTTTTTCCGATGAAAAACTTTGTGCTTTTAAATCCGTGGAAATCAACTTTAATTTGAGAAAAATTGCTGAAACATGCCAGACAAGAGCTTGCCACCAATACAATCATATTCATAACTAGTAGTCTCCAGGAATTGGAAAGCAGGAAGGGACTGACGCGAAATCGTCTGCGAGGAGGCTCGAGTTGCTGGAAGCTATTATTAACCAGGCGTATTTACTTCGTGAAGTGAAATGAGCCTGGATACGAAGTTGATTAAAATCTCGCGCACATACAACCATTCCTTTGGTGCATCACTTTTTTGTAATTAAATTTCACACTGTGAATTGTGAGAAATACCCTTTATAAAAGTGTTTTAGCTCCTGTGTAAAGCATCGACATCTGTATAATATTAAAACTGGGTTTGTCACCAGGTGGATCCATTGTCAAATAAAAGAATATATATATGTTACTCTGGTGTTTTTTAAAAATGTGAATTATGTACAATAAAAACGTTTTCCGACGTTTCGGTTGTATTCAACAACCTTCATCAGGGAAAGTTTTCGAGCTTGCTTTCACTTCCTCCGATGAAGTTTGTACATAATTCATATTTTTTAAAAACACCAGAGTAACATATATATATTCTTTTTATTTGCCAATCTGTAAAATAATTTCAAATGAACTATTTGAATTTGTTCGTAGTAAAAGTTATTTTCTTAATTCTTGTTATTGTTTTTAGGAGAAAAGCGAGCGAAAACAACTTCTAAGTTGTCAACTGTTACTAAAAGAATTGTTGAGTTAAAAGAAGATTTTGTCACTCTGCATAACTCGAGTGGAATATGTGCAATAGAGCCTCCTACTTCATCGTCGAGTGACAGCCCTATCGAGGTGGTCATACCAAATGGGCAGTGTGTAACTATTAAAACTGAAAGTATCGATGGTGAGGAACTAGAAGACAAACATCCATTCTTGTCTTGTAATACAACAATGGCTACCAACACAAATGTGGCACACATAGTTACTGAATTAGAGCAAGCTGCAACAAATAACAAGACTGAAACAACAGCGACTGGCAATAGTCAGACGTCACAAAACACCGTATTTCATTGTGAGTCCGTGGATGAGATGATAACAAACAGCTGGGCCCCATCTTGTATTCCAGCTGGCCTCTCCGAAAGAAAGCTCGAAATAGAACAAACGGAACCCAAAACTCGGAAAGGAAGCTTTGGGCTTTCGAATAATATTACTGTTTCATCTGCTACACAAGAGCTTGTTCAATGTAGTCGATCATCAAACGCGGAGGACTCGATTGGTTGTAAAAGAAAACATGCGCAAAGTTTGAGAGTGACGTCATCTGAAACTGAGGTCATCAATAACTCTGGGCTTTCGCCAGCAGCACAACGTAAACGACCATTGTTTTCTAGAGTATCACATTCTCATATTATTCGCCCTAAAAAGGTCAAAATGAATTCTGCAGTTACTAGTTACCACCAGGATACTAACGCAAATTATCTTAACAGGGAGTCAAATCAAGGCCAAGACGAACTATTCCTAATTAAATCTCGGGGACTGGCAATAGAAGAAGAGAGATTGTCTCTCGAAAAAGAAAATTTTTCAATGAAGAAAGAAAGGCATGCTTTAAAGAAAGAAAAGTTAACATTAGAGAATCAGAAGCTGCGTTTAGAAATACAAAGATTAAAAGTTGAACTGCAACAGATTAACGCCGTGAAGAATCACAATTGTGTAATCAGTGTTTAAATGGCTTTGCACACGGCAAACGGAACACTACCTTCAATAAACCCTGTATTTATTACAAAGTAAAGCAACACTCTGTATATAATATTTAGTTTTCAAAGTAACTGGCTTATCTGCGTTTTCCGCAAATTATGTAAGACGTGTTACGGCTCCGTTAAAATGTCGTGGGTTGGATCCCAAATTACCCCAACGAGATTTAGTTTCTTGACTGATAAGCTTGTACATTTGATGACTTATCACGAAGAAAAGATTTTTTGATTCCCGAGAATCTTGCTGTTTCTCTAGACGAAATTGAGTTTTGCGACATAACATCCTAAAACACGCAAATAACAAAACCATTTTATGACAAGAATGAGAGCGGAGATACAAACGTAAAACATCCCTCGTGGCGTGTTGAGTCCATTTGGAGTATTTTTCTCCAAGCTAAAGAAGTTCTTACATTTTACCTTCGATCTATATGAAGAGTAAAGCATTTCTGTGGGAGTGGGAGATGGAAGGGCATTTTTATTTTTCAATGAAAAATGTATTCAAAATTGTAAAAACCTGAAAACAAATTTTTAGTACACGCGACACGAACTTCCCGCCGAATTTTCGTGCTCTGAAACATTACAGCGTAACCATTGTTCAACATTTGATTTGAACTTTTCCACATGACCCCGATTTAGCCAATGCGAGCGCGCCTTTAAGTCACAAATGCATTAGATATGTAACAATTCACCGCTTTTCCTATTTACGAGGTCAGTAATGAGTAACACGTCTATTGCGAGCTATTCTGCAAGTGATTAGTGGGGGGAGGGGAGGGTGGAGGGTGGAGGAGTCCACCTGGAGGGGATTTAGTGGGATTCCACAACGTAACGCTTCAAAACAAATTCTTAAATTGAAAGTTTTTACGACACTGTTGTCCCACGAAAAGGCTTATAAATCACAAAAAAAAGAGTAGATGTTTCTTTTAAAGCTCAATGCATCGACATGAAGCAAACGTTTTCTTGATAAAATTAGAATTTATTAAAATTGCTAATGCGTGGCGGCATACTAAACGTAGCAAAGTTTTTCTTATATAATACTACACGCCGTACGCAGAGGACCCAATGGCCTGTAATAAATAAAGAAAGAAATAAAGTTTACGATGGAAAATAATCATCACAACATATTCAGAAGCACTTTTATTAACCTGTAAAACAATCTAAATAACAAATTACAATAAAACTTAATTTTCTAGTCGGACAAACCAAAAAGTCCAAAGTTGTTCTAACACATAACAGAGTGTCATTTATATAATGCCCTGAAAAATGAAAATATGAATCGGAAGTTGAGATAAAATGACTTCATGTCTCTAAAACCTGTTGTTCTCACCCCTTTGAAAAATTTCTTCCAACGGGCCTGTAATGTGTAAAGGTGTTAAAATGTCCAGAAATTGTACGTCCGTCAAAACAACTGAAAAGCCACAATCGAATCTTCATCACACTATAGTGAAGTTCAAGTTTATTAGTACTTATATGGACCCCTTCTTATACGTCAAATTGAATAAATTGTAAAATAGATCTCTTGTAGCGCGACATTTCTTCTCCCCCTTAATCCCACTTACACCATCGCCGCTTGAATCGAACTCAGCTCCCCTTCCCAAAGTCCGGGATCCGCCCCAACAAAGAGTTCCATTGTTTTAACACTTTAAAAACTGGAGGTAAGCGTCGCCCTCATGAACCAGTGGGCTCCTATTAGGATATATAGATAAATGTAATAGAAATGCGTTCAGTGTGTAAATATATAGCAAGAAATAAGAGAAAATATCATATATAGAGCCCTTGTGGGAATCGAACCCCGCCAAAAGCTATATATGTTATTTTTCTCTTATTTCTTGCTATTAGGATATATTTTGTAAGAAATGGTTATCAAAACATTTCAAATTTGAATTATCAAAAATTATAGAAGGACCGATATTTAAAATATAAGCTCCTTGTATTACTACACTACCAAGCGATATTGACAAACAGCTCAATCTTGAAAGCTGCCTAACTTTCAGTTTCTACTCGGGATAAGCATTTTGACCTTTTAAGATTAAAACTTATTTGAGTCAAATAACTTATAACTTACTATTTAATTTTATAAAACTATAAACTTATCTCAGATTGAGTTTATGATTCAAAACTAAAAATAGTTGTCGAGTAAAATGTGATTTCGAGCAGATTTTTCCTTAATTCTGTTTCAACTGTCCAATATTTGAGGTCAGCATTTGGTAAAAACGATAATTCAAATGTGTAATGACAAATGTATATCTAAAGCTGAAATTAGCAAAATTTCAAAATTGTGTACAAGAGTGACGTTACAAAAATGTCTTAACTTGAAACTCAAACAAAAAAACTTAAAACAATGGCAAAATTGAAAGGGCTTTGTGTCTTATTGCACATGCATTACGAATTTTAAAACATATCATAGTTTAGATTGTTCTTGTTCTTGTCTATTCAAACGAAATAAAAAATAATGGTCAAAAACATGCTAAACTCGGTTGTGTTGGATCAATTTTCTTTGGAAGGTAGAGAGACATTAAGTATCACTTGAAACCTGTATGTCACATAATCTGAAAAAAAAAACAAAAAAATCAGAAGGGAAAAATGAAATAAGAGATGAAATAAAGGAAGGAAAAACGCCTTAGGAATGTCATCGTTGCATTATGAAAAAGAACGTTTGGAAGGACTAACTGATTGCATTTCAAATGAAGTGATATCGATTCTATTGAATGACTCCACAACAATAAGCGGATCTTTGCTGATGTCATTGTTTATATTCTGTTATCGTTAACGAACAAACAAAGATAAATAAGTTTGGAGACGAAAACTTGAGAAAGCTCGTTGGACTAACAAAGAGATGAAAATTTTGATGCTATATGCAAGCAGTTTCTAAAAAGATATGGCGGTTCCAAAATATCATGATTTTTTTTGTGTCATTCAGGCCTAATATTTTAAAATTGTTAAACACGTGCAAAAAAAATTGTAAAATTTGTTATAAATAACGTTTTCGGAGATACAAATTTTACAAGTTTTTTTTACAAGTTTTTAACAATTTTAAAATTCTTAGGCCTGAATGGCACAAAAAAAATTCATGATATCGTACACGGTCTACAAAAATATTTTAAACCTTGTACAGGAGGTACAAGAATATTCTACGGTTCCAAAATACTCTAAACAGCTGGGTGGCAAAACCGTTTATGAGCCACATATTCTCGGTAAAATCTCCACTAGATCACAGGAACAGTGTTTAGTATATCACTCTCACATTTACAGAAGATGTTTTTTATCTTACAAAATACTCTACTCAATATACAGTGCTTCAGTTATTATAACCTTATGAGAAACTGGCGCATATCTGTTAATGAAGGTAAACATGCAAACAAAGATCCGTCTATTACACGCGAGTTTATGCTGTACGAAAATGTTCTAAGATGGCTTTGCCTATTGGGAAAATAAAGCTGGTTTTTATTGATCCCTAAACTGGGAATTAAAAAACAAAAAAGACATGGGATGGAGTGAGTACTGATAAATATATCCGATTGTAAATAAAGTTGTTTTGAATTTTCTACAAATGACGGAAAAAAACAGATTTGAAGGATTTGAGGATCAGTCAGTACTATTATATGTATGTACTTACCAATTAAGTCCCAGTACCACTGGGGTACCAAGTGCTTATGACGGACCAGAAGAAAGTACACAGGTATTCCAGTAAGGATGAGTAACAAAGAATAGATTGACTCCAGGGGCGCCTGGGAGAATGGTGCGACCACGAGGTAAGTTGCCACCAGTACCATTATAATAGCTGCAGGAATTATGAGCCAGGCCTGGGGCAAAATTAACGAGCCAGTTAGTTACAACTTCAATAATACACAAAGAACCCTCTGACATTATAGATAGCGGCAAAGGCAAATCGAAAATATTTTTTTTATCAGTTTGACATAATCAAAGGCACCCTTGATGAACTAAATGTCTGGTTCTAAAATTCTAAACAAATTACTTTAATGGCTAGGAGTTAACAAATGCTAAGTGTTATTTCAGCTTAACCTTGGTAGTTCTTCATGTAAAAGTGAATGTTACTCACAACAACGCTGACTCACAATTTTCCCTGAAATATTCATAGCTTCAAATTATATATCGAATACGAAAAGAAGAAACACAAATTTTGAAAGTTCTCGGGGAAGCATCTACCAGCGGTCAACCTCGTACCCAGGGTCATTTCAACGTCAGTGAAATGACCTGGGTATGAGGTTGACTACCGATCGCGCTGCAGCGCTCGAGAACAGCAGCTTATAAGCTTCAACGCTTCCTCGGCCTGCAAAATGTGAAGTTCCTGTCTACGCTGTTGGGGGTATATATATGTTACCTAGAAGTGTCACTAACCTTGAATGGCCTGTCGAGGTTTGGTTTTCTGATTCTGAGCCAGATCACAGAAAACATTGTCACTCCGTAAAATATCCAGGCCACAAAGCTGAAGTAATTAAGGAGTTTTTCAAATGTTGTCGTATCTGGGATGATCATAATGGTGCTTATAATTGCCTGTGGTGGTTCATAATACGAAAATTGATTTAATAACATTCGCATATGAATCTATTTATAAGCATTAAAATAACTTACATGTTTTTGGCAGGCAAGATCTCACACAGCTTTTTTAAAGAGAAAAATAACTTGTGGTAAACTAGAGTGAGCTGCGTTGGTATTTCTAAATACACAATTTAATGATAAATATGTAAGTTATACACCGTATAAAAAAGAGAGTTAGTCCTTCGTCGAAAAACGTCCTTAAGTTTTCTCTCTTTTTTTATACGATGTATAATTTATATTTTTATCACCAAACAGCCTTTATTAAAGAGCTAAAACTCGAAACATCAACTTAATTTGTATTCCATTTTCGGCAAAGTTTCAGCAGTTTAGTTAGTCTTTTAAAGACACTTTTAAAAATCTTTTGTCTCAGACGCGAAGCTCTACGTCTTACTTCTACGAAACGTTTCTTCTACGAACGAGCTAAAGCCTGCTTATTAAAAGGTGATTTAACTTCCGTAATTAAAGTTCTCCCGTAATGTAATTAAACGCGGGTTTTGCGTTAGTATGGGCACTTGACATTCTAGCAACGTACGTAAAATAATCTGCGTAAAGTTTTGCCTTAATGTAATTTAATGCTGCTTTTACGTTAATATCAGTAAATGACTTTCAACCGACGTACGTAAAAGAATCTCCTTAAAGTTCTGCCATAATGTAAGTTAATGCTACTGTTGCATAAGTATCGGCACTTGACATTCTACCTACGTACGTAAAACAGTCTACGTTAAGTTCTGCCGTAATAAAAAGTATGATTTGTGGGAATTATATACATTTTCCAGGCTCCTCTTTTGCAACCGTTTAAATTGCTGTCATAGACATCGAGATCTTATCATAACGTCATTGTATATAGCCGAGGTCCAAATCATATAATTGTTGTTCAACATCAGCTATACTAAAGATTTACTTAGAACCCTTAACCTTACTGTGAATATCAAAGCTGGAAGAGGAGTGCGTCTCTTAGTATGGATCATGGCCAAAATCCGCGGCAAATGGCCCTCTCTTGCCGCTGCAAAAACCAACCTGAAATATATTACACGTAGTGAGGTTGTTTTTTTTAATAAAAATGCTTAAAAAATGTATGTGAATTAATACCAAAGCCTAACTGAAACAACTCAAGATTGATTTTTTTCTGGTGCTAATTAAGTAAATTTCGAATATTCAAGGGTTATTTTTAGTCAAAGTATAGCTATTTAAAGATTACAAAGAGGAATTTATTTGAATATGAACATTTGTTTTCAATGTTCTCACCATAATTGTTATTACCATCACCATCATCATCACCATACCCATCATCACTATCATCATCATTATCATCATTATCATCATCATCATCACTATCATCATCATTATCATCATCACCACCATCATCATCATCATCATTATCACCACCACTACCATCATCATAATAATTTCCCACGTAGGAAGTTCTTCTAGCTCTGGAGAAAATCGCTTTGCAGCCATGTTGAATGAATCGCAAAGCTGCCTTGAAGCACCCTCAAGGTGTAACCATGGTTTTCGAAAGGGAGAAATATAAGTATTTTATGGATAATTATATGATAAAAGAATATAATTAAGCTGATTAATAAGCGACTTGAGTCTTTATTCGATAAAATATGCTCCATAGAAAAATCGTTGGATTGGCTACATGAAAGCTATGCCGACTCGGAGAAAATATATTATAAGTACTTTCATAATCATAACAAGAGGATTGGAAAATACCAACCTCATTTCCAGGGCCTCTTGTTAACCCTAGGAAGACGCTTGGGGAAATGGCCCAATTTTTTTGTACCATCAGTGAAACTAACTCGATACAAATAAACTCCAATTAAGCATTCTGCTAGTTAAAGCAACAAGACGTCGTCGTCCTGTTGAAATCTGATACTAACCTTGATGGTTTACGTAACTCTTCAGTGAAGAAGTTGAGCTGATTCCTATGGTTGGAAGCACAAATGAACAAGTTATACAATTATAATAACACGCTTAATTACGAGCTAGAACTGATTAGCAACGGCAGTAACTATGACTACGGTAATAACGACCTCAATTACAATGTCAATAACAATAACGATAAAAATGATAACCAAAATGAAGATGTTTTTGGTTGCGACGACAATGAAACAAAGAAAATGACATTTGTTTTTGTTTTATTTGTTTTGTTTTACAACATTTAGGAACCTAGTGAGGTTCCAAGGAGTAGAGATAATAGGACTCGAGGTCCCTCACAAGGATCTTACTCCTGGGCCTACGGTTTAACGTCCTTATCCGAGAAGACGCGAAAGTCTAACCATTTGCAGATGT
>JAOTRI020097233.1:0-14690 GCA_028564885.2 Zoanthus sanctaehelenae | reverse complement strand
CGCAAAAAGTAATGGTGACAATGCAGATCCCTGGTGCACACCAACTTTCACCTCAAACTCCTCTGACAACTCATGCCTAACTCTGACTCTGGTTTTTGAACCTTCATACAGACTCATCACTGCACTCACTATTATCTCTGGAACACCTCTCTTCCTCAGTGCCCACTCTACTACCTTTCTCGGAACCCTGTCAAATGCCTTTTCTGTAAGTCAACAAAGCACATATAGAACCTTTTCTCTTTCTCCAAATACTACTCTTGCAACCTTCTCAAGATAAACACTGCATCTATCAGTCCTTTGCATGGCATAAAACCAAATTGCATCTCATTCACTTTTACCACATTCAACAATTTCTTCTCTAGCACCTTTCATACAATGTTCATCGCATGTTCAAGCAACTTCATTCCCCTATATGCCTCACAACTCATTGCATCCCCTTTCCTCTTGAATATCAGTACCAAGACACTCGGCACCCACTCATCTTGCATTCTTCATCCATCCAAAACACCTTGACACAGCTCTACCATCACACCAATCCCCATCTCCCCACTCGCCCCTATCATTTCCACACTTACTTCCAAGGGACCAGCTGCTTTTCCCACTTTCATTTCCCTTATTGCCTTCACCACTTCTTTCCGACTAACTGTCTCAACCAGTCCTTCCACCAATTCTGCCTTAACATTGTGATCCCACTCATTTTCTTCATTCATGATTCTTTCCATGTGCTCTTTCCATACTTTCCCTCTGTCTTTCTCACTGATATTCAGCCTACCATCACTACCTGTCATGCATCTTCCTCCCTCAACATCTTTCCCATCTTTTTTCACAGACTTTACCATCTTAAACACCTTGTTCGGATGCTTACTCAGCTCTCTCAGCCACCTCCTTCATTGCTTTCAAGACCACCTTCTTTGCTTAATTCTTCATGTTCTTATATCTTGTTTTATTTGCTTCATTCAAAGCAAATTGTTAATCGTTCCAATATCAAGTACGCAGACTCCACCATTCAAAGCAGACTGTTGATCATTCCAATACCAAGTACACACAAACCCCATTATTCAAAGCAAATTGTTAATCATTCCAATACACCCAGATGCCACCATTCAAAGCAGACTGTTAATCATTCCCTGAATATCAAGTACACATAGACCCCATCATTCAAAGCAAATTATTGATCATTCCAATACCAAATACACGCAGATGCCACCATTTAAAGCAGACTGTTAATCATTCCAATATCAAGTACACACAGACTCCATTCAAAGCAGACTGTTGATTATTCCAATACCAAGTAAACACAGACCCCATCATTCAAAGCGGACTGTTGATTATTCCAATACCAAGTACACACAGACCCCATCATTCAAAGCAGACTGTTGATTATTCCAATACCAAGTAAACACAGACCCCATCGTTCAAAGCAGACCATTGAACATTCCAATACCAAGTACTGTACACACAAACCCCACCATTCAAAGTAAACTGTTGATCATTACAATTCCAAATTAAGCTGAGTTTGTTTTGATACAAGTTTGCCAGGCTTTACATAGTTAATGTCGGCAAGTCATCAATGGATTATTAATTGAGACAACTGCCTGCAGCTCTTCAATATCTTGCTGTTTACATTAATGACAGAAGGATAGATCACATGAATTCACATTTTGCTGCTGTTCTTGCTCTTTATTTCTTGCTCTAGCTAGAATTCTTTGCTTTCCTTGGACCACTGTTCACTTGATCCATCTCACAATTTGTTTTACGTTTTATGCTATGGCCAGCACACTTTAATCTGTTTGGTTTCTGTATACAAAAACATCTTATACACTCCCATACTGTACCTCACTTTTGGAGTCCAGCTGAGGCCTCGAAACTCTAAATATTGCCTTCAATACATGGAAAGAGTACAAGCTTGTTAGAATTTACACTATTCAATAGGACTAATATAAAAGGTGTACTTGCTGTAGTTTGATTATGATATAAATTCCTAATTACATAGCAAATAAGAAGTATGTAGCTGCCAGAAAGAAATTATTAATTGAATTGTTCTTACTTTAATTTTTGTTGGAGATAAAATACTCTAGTTTTTAATGTACATGTACATTGGTATGTAGCAATTTTCGTATTATTGCCTCAACAATAGTTGCTCATTAATTTTGTTCTACAGGTTGTTGATGCTTACAAAACCCTACAGAAAGAAAATGAGAAGTTGCAGGTATTGTATCGAAGACTAAAAAATGGGAGTTGGGGTATCAATGAGAGACACCATACCAAAACGATAATTGTGCATTCTTTGTGGGGTTTTAGTGAAAGATAAACATACAGCTCACTTTTTTACTTTGTATATATTGTAGTTATTTTTTTGAGTCAATTAATATTTTTTCCTTACGAGTTATTTTTTTCCCTACTAGTTACCTTTTTTTCTAACTAGTTTCTTTTTAATGAGTAAGTTATAGTCATTATAGCGGTGAGACTGGGACCTATAAGTTCTAAAGTTGAGAATTAATAGGGTGATTTGCAATGATTGCTTGTTTGATCAAGTGGATAAGTAAGAGGACTAGAGATCCAGAGGCTGAGAGCTCAAACCTCGTGAGTACCAAAAAAAGAAAAAGAAAAAAAGTGAGTGGGGTTACTGTATACAGTATGGGGTGTAGGTGGATAGACGTGAAGTGGGGGGTAGGAATAGGGTATAGGAGGGGAATAAAAAGGGTATGTAGGAGAAAAAAAAGAAGAAAAGGACTTTTTTCAGACAGTTAATACAAAAATAGTCTAGTTAGAAAAAAAAACTAGTAATTAGAAAACAAAATTAACTGAGACAAGAAATTAACTACAACATCCCTATTCAGATGGTACAGTATTGTAATTTTTGTAAAAAGGATTCTCTGCTATGGTTCTGAGTATATCATTTGCTGTATTTCACGCTGAAGAATGGAATTCCTTACCAAAGGAGATTCTTTAGATTCATAATATTATACTAAACGTGTAATTTTGATAAACTGATTGATTAATGACCCTTTTCATTGTTTCCGTCCAGAACAATCTGACACAGAGTCAAGATAAAGCACTAAGAAGGATATCAGAAATGAAAGAGGTGAAAACCAAACATATAAAATAAGAAATATCATACTGATAATTATATGAATTCATAACTTGAATTTGTTGAAAAGTTTTTATCTTTATCTTTGTTGTTTGTATCTTCATTTACCTTTCACAATTTGTTTTCCTATTCTAAGAGAGCTAAACCAGAGGTCTTTTAACACAACGTACTGTTTTATTCATTACTAAACAAATAAACATTATTCTTGACAGACCATAGAGCTAGAAAAACAAGCCAAGATGCATTTGGAAGAGACTCTTCGCATGTCACTTGACGAAAAAGAAGATATTATCAAAGCATTGCAAACACAGGTAAAAAATTCATAATGGTTGCTATTGTAATATATTTATGAATTATTTGTATTTACTGTACATTTTCTTATTTATTAAAGTGACGTTTTTTTCCCTGTGGTGGGTGCAAAGTTTTAGCTTAAAAGAAGCAGCATGTTAATGATGGAACACAGAATTGTTTTTCATTGGTTCTTAAACTGAGGCTGTTGTACAAGTGCATACTGTGGTTATTACTGTACATATGTAGTTACATAGTATTATTATTGTCATAACGTGTGTTTACTGTACACATACTATTTTGTATTTCCTGTGGATCTAGTTGCTAATTTTCGCTATGAATTCCAAACCTTTTTTTCTAATTCAACAATTCCAAATCTGATTGTGCAGAACCAGCTATTGAAACAGGGAAGTCGGCTTCCATCTGACTTTGATACCATCAGCCATGACTCAGGTCTAGGTGAGCTCCAATATTATCTTTACTTCGTTTCTTGGGCTCAGTTACAATATCTTAAGAAATAGTATATTTTCAGTAAAGTAAAAAACGTTTCAGTTAGCGGAGCAATTATATCTTTTAGCTGATTGACTAATAATTTTTGAAACAGGTCAGAGTGACGAAGAAAAAATTGAAAAGCAGAAAATGCGTGACAAGGTAAAATATGATTTTAAATACATAAATGGAAATAAATATTTAAAGAAAATAGTAAAGCAAATAAAGCATGAGTGATGTTATTGATGATTGGTGAAAATGAAATAATGTGCATGTTGGTCTTTTCCCAATTAGATCGATGGGCTGCAAGCTGCTGTAAATGATATGAAGGTACGTTTTAAATGAGTATTTAAAGCACACATAGCTGTACTATAGTAAAAACCTTGAGAGTAACCGTGTTTCTTTGTAGGATGATCGTTTTCCTTGTGTTGCAGGAAAAGTCCGAAATACAAGAAGCAGCAACAGCAACCCAACTGAAGGAAGCAAAGAATTTGATCTTGAGGCTGGAGCAGGAGAAGAAAACAGCACTCGAGGAAATAATGACCAACTTACAGACTGTAATGAAGGATAAGGAGGACACCTCGTTGGAATTGCAAAAAGTGAAAAAGGTGTGCTGAAAAATACATTTAATTAAAATGTAGCAATGGTTTCATTCATACAGTACATTTGATGCTTTACATTGGTTAACAGAAAATGTGATGATAAAGTATTTTGAATCAGTTGTTAGCCAGTGGTTTTAACACAGGAGTTTTACTGAGTTAATTACATCGAGAGATTATGGTTAAAGTAGTACTGGGAATGACTGTATTCCGAGATGAACGTTTTAACGCTCAGAACAATTATCCAGCGGGATGAGTTTCAACGAGATATTAGATGCCAACAAAATGAGCTCTTTTTAGGACCTCCATTCAGGACCAGACAGTTCCTCAATATAATGCATGCTATATCCATCTGATGGTACATCTCAGAAGAGTGGGAACTGTAATGGTTTGTTCACAAATACATGTATACTGTACATTTCTTGGCCAGTTGAGGTCTACCAGTAATGGTGTGTTAGTTTAGATATTCAATTTGTTTGAACAAAAACATTAAGCGCCTTGTCAGCTAGAAAACCAGTGCAGATTGTCCCTAACATAAGGAATCTCTTGACATGTGCAGTTGTGCTTGTAAAAGCCGCCTGGTTAGAAAGGTGCAAGTCTGTCATGCTATAGAGAATATCTGTGCCACACATAGAGGCTGAACATTCAACTTTTTCAAACTGTAAAGATTTTAAATACTGACAGAATTAAGGCAAGCATATAAGTTTTCAGTCGTGATTTCTTGGAGTAGAAACGTGTGCAACGTTGGGTTGATTATAACAAGACATTTACTACTTATTATCTTCTGCATCAGATTTTACAAGAGAGAGAAGCAGCCATTGAACAGATGAAAAAAGAAAAAGAAGAGTTTTTTCATAAAATGGATAAAGCCTTAGAGGAGTCGGAAAAAAAGCGGGAGCTGACAGAATTGAAAAAAGAAAGAGAAGTTCAAGAATGGAAGGTCAAGTTTGAGAAGCTTGCTGCGGATGAAGATAAAGGTCAATACTTTTAACAATATCTTAGTCTATTGTCTGCGTTTTCTCGTGTGTTATGGTTTGTAAATAGGCAACACTGCAATCTTACTGTAACTTTTTGTTTAACTGTATGGAGGCGCCAAGAAGTACCAAACGAGATTTTCTCTTTAATTTGCTTCGAATTTTACGCCACATTAACTGTAGACTGTTTGCGGTTAGTATGTGTATCGGAATCTCCAGCCACACTTTTTACCAGTTTAGGAAAACGTTTTCCCGTTTTGCTTTACCGTTAAAGCAACCTTAAGGTAGATCCTTTGAATCTTTTACAGGGGTGTGGAAATGTGTAGTTTGGACACTTGTCCCGGGCAAGTAAATATGAAAAACCTACTTGCCCGGACCCCAAATCAACTTGCTTTTGAATTGTTTGAGTTCCACTTCATTAACTCCATCTGTTAAGTTTTAATACTGATAACTCACCTCCGTAATTACGCCGATATTAATTTTTCTGCATTCCAGAATTCAAGGCGAATTTTCCTCATTAAAAAACAATACTTCGCAAAACGTTTCACTTTAAATTCGCTACGGTGTAAATACGACGAAATATGGCGAAAATGACAAAATTCGGAAAATCTCGCCGTAATACGGCGTTATTACGAATCAAGACTTTAGCGCACTACTGTAATTTTACTATTGCAAGTTTAGACCCATGAAAAAACTACTTGTCCGTGGACAACTAAACAGCAAAAGTCAGTTCACTTGTCTGGGTCCCCGACGTAACGAGTCGGGCAAGTCGGGCATACGATTTCCACACCCCTGTTTTATAGAAGTGGCTTAGTTTTTTGATGGAAAAAATAAAGAAATGTAACACTCTCAGTCTTACTCTTTGATTGGAAACTGAAACGAGTTACCTGTGGAAGATTATAGTTTTGCTTTAAGTTTCAGTTGTTCTTGTCATTGTTGTCCGTGAGTTGTTTCATTAAGACTTAAGATATCATTAGTATATAAAGAAATAGTATTTGCTTTATTGCGCTGTATTGACAGATAGTTCTTTCAAACTAATATTCCTTAAAATTCATTTTTCTTTTTGTCTTTTCAAGAGCGACGAGTGTTGGTAGATGAATTGAAAAGAGACAAGGCAGAAGTTGTTGCTCTAATGCAAAAAGATAAAAACGATAAACTGGAGGAGTTAATTGCACAGAAGCACAGAGAGATGGAAGAGGCTTTGCTAAAAAAAAATCAGGAGATAGAATCTACTTTAACCGCTAAAGAAGAGCAGATGAAGCTGCATTTTAATGAGAAAGTGAGTCGTTGCCATTAGTTTGAATTGGATTATAAATCACATAACCGGTATTCATGATAAGCAACGGTGTCGTTAAAGATGCTCAGATCTCATCAATCAATACTTCTCCAAAACTGAGATTACTCTGTAAGATTACCTTTTGTACCTAGTTTTCTCTTTAAACAAAGTTTAACGTTAAAAAAACAAATGAATAAAAAGATAAATTCATTTTACCTTTTTAATTAGCCTAAATTGTGGTCAAAACACCTATATAGCTTGATAGATGGTAAATATGCACAAAACACCTATATAGCTGGCTAGATGGTAAATATGCACAAAACACCTATATAGCTGGCTAGATGGTAAATATACACAAAACACCTATATAGCTGGCTAGATGGTAAATATGCACAAGACACCTATATAGCTGGCTAGATGGTAAATGTGCACAAAACACCTATATAGCTGGCTAGATGGTAAATATACACAAAACACCTATATAGCAGGCTAGATGGTAAATATGCACAAAACACCTATATAACTGGCTAGATGGTAAATAATTATGCACAAAACACCTATATAACTGGCTAGATGGTAAATATGCACAAAACACCTATATTGCTGGCTAGATGGTAAATATGCGCAAAACACCTATATAGCTGGCTTGATGGTAAATAGGCGCAAAACACCTATACAGCTGGCTAAATGGTAAATATGTGCAAAACATCTATATAGCTGGCTATAATCATCTTATACCCCACAAGCGCAAATAGAATAATTGTTGTACAGTGTATTAGATTTCCAAACCCTTTAATCCTTGAAAATGACAAAATTTTAATCTGACGTTTTTCAGCTTGACAAAACTTTACACAGTTAGTTTCCATATATGGTCATTCAGTATATGAGCTGATAATCGAGCGTAAGTGAACCAATCAGAACGCTTCAAACTCGATGTTCGAGGTTGGAAATTTAATAATCAGTTTTATTGTAAAATTGGCGTCAAGCAGGTATTGAAACGTCCAGCTACTTTTAACGTTAATTTTTATAATAAAAGTCTTTAAACTGATCAAATTTAAGCAACATTGTTTTCATTTATGTGCTTTGCCGGGTATGGTTTGAGGAGGGAAACTTATTGATTTACGGTTAAAGGTTAAATGGTTACCTTAGTCTTTGTCTTTGACTCCACCTGCACACTGATCTTCTACCAATGGCTACTCCTCTTTTCAAAAGACTCGGGTTTAGAAGACATTTTTAGGTTTTAAACCCGGCACATCGTGGAAGAAGATCAAATATACACTACTATGGATTAATTCAAGCATTATGTTTAGTGAACGATACAGAAGAGTAATCTGTCATGATTCCTATTTTATTCTCAAGGTTAAGGAGATTGAAATAGCTGTGGATGAGAAGGAGTTACAAAAGGAAGCAGCGTTGAAGGAGAAGGAGAAGCAGCTTCAAGAGCTGAGAGACCAGATTCATGATCTGCAAAGCGTTTCATCACAGTCTGAGAAAACTCAAAACGCAGTGGTTGTAGAAATAAGATCTGAACTTCAACACGCTCAGTCAGAACGAGAAAGTAAGTCACTTTTGAACAAGATAGATTTACATCTATACGTAATTGAATGCATTCGGATGTGTTAGATAATGAATTTAAACAATTTGGGGTTTGTTTCTTTTGCACTCATGTGATTCAAGAATGATTTGTTGCATATTTTGTGTCGTGATATATTAAGCGGGCAGTTTAAGTGTAATGCGGTTTAGAAGACACAACCGTACTTCGTTTGCGCTTCTTAGATTTACTACCGTGAGATGCATACCCAATAAGTTGCATTGACAGACACATTAAGTTTCGTTTATATTTCATTGTAATATTTGGTAATCACTTAACATTTTCCAAAGTGACCTAACTGTTTCTGTATTGTTCGTCATTAGGCTTAGAACTTCGTCATGCAGAACTTCAACAAAAATATGGCCAAGAGCAGGTACTGCAATACAATGAGAAACACAAATAATTAACTTCAATGCTCGTTAGAATTTCTTATAGTGTACCGAAAAATGTTTACTTGAAATCATCACGAAAGTACAAGTATCGACTGGTCTATCTATCAAACTCTAATCCCCTTGTATATATATTTCTCTTAAGAGTTTTCGGTTCCAATCCTACAGTATGAGCTATATTGCCAACTTTTTAATACATTTATATGTTCTTCTGCTCTTGCTGTTTACTCAAATTTCTTCTTTTTTGTACGACCACTAATTTTTCTATTTACTCGCATTCTGGCCGCAGTACGTCAGTCGGATCTTGCAGTAAAATACAGCAAACAACATTGTAGCTACAACTATATTTCGGTTTAAAAAGTTACCTTTATTCATTGTTTGTTGTTTCTACTCAAGTAACGATTCAATTGCAATTTTATTTTGTCCTGTACATATACCTATAAGTGTATATTTTATGAAACTAAAATCTCTAACTTCCGGACTTCTTTTCACTGTTTTATGTAATCCGTTGCAGGCTAAAGTTGCTGAATTGGTCCAACAACACAACAATCAATTGAAAGAGAAACAGGAGGAACAGCAGAAAATTCTTCAAAAAATTAAGAAAGCTCACCAGAACAAGTTTTCCGAGTTAGCAGAGACCAATAAGAAAAATGAACAAAAAATCACCGAAATTGAAGAGAGGCACTCCAAAGAGTTGCAGGCGAAGCTAAAGGAGTGCGAAACTGAAAAACAGTCAGAACTAGCTCGACTGAGCAAGCGGCTTGACAGTAAAGCGGCTGAGATGAAAAAGGCCATCAAAGAACTTAGGAATAAGCTATCTGAGAAAGAAGCATGTGCTAAAAATCTGGAAGAGAAACTAAAAGGTGTAGAATCTGAATTGTTGTCATCAAAGGCAGAGAGTTCTAAAGAAATTGAAAGCAAATCATTAGAACTAGATAGATTAACACAACAAATGAATGACAAACTTATGCAAAAAGAAGCGAAAATAAAGGAAATTCAAGAATCAAGAGATTCTGAATTAGCTAATAATGCAAAAACGTACAACAATAGCTTTAAAGAAAAAGAAAGAGAGCTTGTTGATATGAAAGGAAAGTTCAAAGAACGAGATTACTATGCAAAGGAACTGGAAAAGAAGTTACAAGAATTAAAGCGGCAGAAGGATCAGGAAATCGAACAAATGCAGAAAGAAACAGAAAATCTAAACAAACAAATTGAAAGTAACTCGAGCAAACGGAAAGAAGAAGAAACACTTTTGCAATCAGAAAAGGAAAAGAGATTTGATATTGTAAAAGACTTAGAATTTCAACTTAGCTCAGCAAATGAAACTAAGAGCGAGATGCAAGAATCGCTCACTAAATTAAGAGAACGAGAGCGAACTCTTCAACAGGAAAATGAAAATCTAAAAAATGATCGAGAGACCAAGTTTAAAGAATTGAAGTCCCAACTTCATCAGGAAACGCTAAAATACAAAGATGAACATTTATTATTGGAGGAATTGCGAAGCTCCAACAATAAATTAAAAATGACAATGCAAGAGTTTGAAAAGACAGAAAATAATCTAAAAGATGAAATAGAAATTTTACGTAAAGAAAATGTTAATAAAATTGAACAAATAAACAAGGATTATCTGGTTAAGATAGAAAAATTGCAAGAAGAAAAAATACTTGCTGAGGAAACAAAAATAATTGAAATTGAGAAAATTCGAGGACAACTTGATAAAGAAACTAGTGAAAGAAAAAAAATAGAAGAGTCAAACGGAAAAGTTGTGGAAGATCTCCGAATCCAAGTTAACAGCTTCGGTGAAACACTTGATACGGAAAGGAAGCAAAACAAAAAGGCTTTGTCGGACTTAGAGAAAAAGGTAAGAGAAACCGAAGATATGATGACGAAACAAAACTCTTTAGTTGAGGAACTAAAGGGAAAAAATGCTAATTTGATAAAGGAAATGCGCGATATAAAAGAACAAAATTTAAAAACAGTTGAAGAGCTTACGAATAGTATTAACCTCAGGAATGAGAAACTTGTAAACTTAAAAAGTGCCATTAAAAAGATAAAAGACGATGCAGAAAAATCTGCCAAAGAGCACAAAGAAGAAAAGGAACAAATGGAAGAACAATATAAAAGAATGAAAGCTGAGACAGAACAAAAATTGGAAGAGAAACTGCTTGAGATGGAAGAATCAAATAGAGACAACATTAATGAATTACTTAAACAGAAAGATCTTGGCATTGAAGATATAACGGAAAGTTTAGAAGCTTCAAGAAAAGAGCAGCTTGCAAATTTAGAAGAAAGGTATCGTGTGGAAATTGGTGATCTTAACATCGGATGGGAGAAGAAGGTCACAAGTGTTAGAAAGGAGGCAGAAGAGATGATGGAGAAAATAATGGCAGAATCTCGCGAAAAAGAAGAAAACTTAAAAAACAAAATCGTTCATCTTAATAACGAGCTGAAAAATAAAACAAAGGTTTTACTAGATAAAGAAGAAGACTTCCATCAGAGATTGGGTCAACTTTCAGAAGAACACGAATTACTTGAAGCCAAGTTAAGAGATTTATTAGACGAGAACAAAAAACTTAAAGTCGATCTGGAAGGTACTAAAAGAGAAACTGATCTAAGAATAATTGAGCTGGTTGAATCACACAGGCAGGAGATTGACGGTGTAAGGGTAAACTCTCTTCAGGAGATGGAACAGCTAACACAACAGCAGGACGCGGAGTTGACAGCCCTTCGAAATACAGAAGAAGGACTGAAATCAGAGTCGGAAATGAAACTTAGAGAACTTTGTTCTCTTCACAAGGTAGCAATGGAGGAAACTAAAGATAGCTATGAATGCAAACTCCGTGATTTAGTGGACTCTCATCAAGGTGAAATGGCGCAAATGCGCGATGTATACGAGAAGCAACACTTGGAAATGGAAAAGCTTCGCAAAACACACAGTATTGAACTTCACCAAATGAAAGAAAGGCACTCCAAAGAAATGAAGTTTTTTAATAATAATTTAGAAGAGGAAAAGATACAGATTCAGTCTTTGAAAGAAAAACATGCTAATGAAATTGGCACGTTGAAAAACCTTTGTGAAAAGCAAAACGAAGAAATTAAAGCGTTGAAAGAAAGCAATAAACTGGAGATGTTAAAATTACAGAAAGAGAATCAAAATTATTTATATTCTGAAGTCAGTGAACTAAAGTTGGTGCACGCTCGTGAGTTAGAACAGTGTGAAAAGAAATTCAACACTCAAGTTGAGGAACTTAAAACAATTAATGATGAGCAGATGGAGAAAGATCGGGAACAGAAAAAACACATAGCTGATCTAGAAGCTCTGCTGGAAGAGAGCAATTCCAAACTTGAAAAACAAGGAAAAACGTTTTACGCCGAAAAGGAAGAGTGGAAGAAAAAACAAAATGATGAATTTAACAAGCTCAAACAAGAAGCGGAAGAAACCCAGGTCAGATTTATTGCAGAAGAGAAACGACTTAAAGCTGAACTTGAAAACACACATAAGGAATTAAAACAAACGTCCGAAATGCACATGGAGCAAACAAAGAAGAAAAATTTGAAAAAACTGGAAGAGATAAAGGCAAACTCTAAACAAAAGTGCGAGGAAGTGGAAAAGAGATATTCATCGCAAATTGAAAATCTTCTCCAACAGCATCAGAGAGAGACACAGGAAATGCAACAAGAAATGGACAACAATATTAAAGCTTTCGAGGACTCGAGAAGTCAAGCTGCGCGAGAGTTTGAAGATGTTAGGTCAGAATTAAGTAAAATGAAATGTAAGGTTGAAGAATTGAAAAACAAGCTTCAAGATGCCAATGAAAAGTTAGATAGGAATAAAGCCCTTTACGAAGAAGAAAAGAAAAAAGCTGAAGAAAGTATCAAGGAATTAGCTAATGAAGTAAAAAGCTTGAACGACCAATTAAAGGCTACGAAGGACGATCACTTAAATACTGTTGACAGTTATAAACAGCAGCTGCAGAAAGCTGAAAACAGGGAAGAGACACTCGCTTTAAAGCTACTAGCGTTTGAAAATAATACCAAAGCCTTTGACGAAAAGGTTTCAGAAGTCTTAAAAGAAAAGCAAGCTGTTCAAGAGCTAGCTGTTCAAAGGGAAGATGAAATGAAAAAAGATATTCTTAGTCTTGAAAATAAGTTAAGACGCATGCAACATGATGCAAGTGAGACGGCTCGCCAGTTTGAGGAGAAATTCCGAGAAAAAATTCAATGCCTTTCGAAGGAAAAGGAAGATGCCTTAGACATACAAGCAAAAGACGTTGGAGAACAACTACGTAACAGAGTTGCCGAACTGAAAAAGAAAGCTGAAGGAAAAATAGCAAGCATAAGAAAACAACTAACTTCGCAGATTGAGGAAAAAACTCAAGAACTTTCAGTTGCCAAGGAAATGTTAAACGAATCCGAGCTTCGTTTTCAAGAATTGTCAAATAATCACAGGCAACAATTAGAGCAACTAAAGAATGATCACCAGAAGGAGCTTGCGCTTAAGCTGCAAAAAACAGAGGAAGTTTCAAAGGAGCTATCGTTTAAGTTACGAGACGTTGAAAGTAAAAACCATGAATTAGAAGAGCGGCTGGAAAATATTCTAGTTGAGAAAATGGACGCTTTGCGTGAACAAAAGGAGAGTTTAAAGGAAGAACAGCTGCAGGAAATGGAGAATCTAAGAAAGGAGCACGAGTTGAAGGTTGAAACAATGGAAAAGCGTTTTAATGCCAAGATTCAAGATAACGAGTTAACATACAATTCCAAAATAAAACAGCTTCTGAAGGAGTTTCAGGTGAAGTATGCTGAGAAGGAAAAGGAAGGACATGAAACTTTGGCACAAAGCATTTCTAAAGGGCAAAAAGAAGAACAAGAAATAATTAGTAAGTATGAAGAGGAAATAAGGGACTACAAGCAAGAATTGAAACTACGAGAAGAGGAAATGCTAAACTACCGCCACAAGTCTGAGGAAAAATTGAAAGAACTAGATTTGCTCAAAGAGTCGCATAAAGAAACTGTTGAAAATTTGAAGAGTGATTACCACGCTAAACTCCAGGAAATTACAAAGAAGAATGAATTGGATTTGGAGTGCTTAAACAAGGAACATGCAACCAAACTAGAAGAATTGCGCACTAGATACGAGAACGAGATTGCCTCAGCTGTTAAAGACAAACAGTCAGAGTTGACTGCAATGGAGAAAAAACTCAAAACTCAAATGAAGAAGAATCAAAACGAAATGAAAAAGCTGTTGAATCACAAGGAGGCCTTGATTCAGGCACAGGGCGCGACAACCCTAGAAGCTGAACCAGGCCAGTTACAACGTACGGGCTCTGCACAGTCACTTAACGTAAGTGAACTTGGGATCAGCGTTTATTGCCCGAGGTTTAAGCCATACTCGAAGATGAAATTAGCTCATCTTGTATTTCCGTCTGTCCAATTCTGGGAAAACTCACCTTTATTAAAACTTACTGTGTTTGCAAGTTTGAACATTAAGGCGAGCGTCTACAGTTAAAACTTGTTGTGCGTTAAAAATGAAGGTTAATTCTATCCTTAAATTTTGCAGTTTGCGCCATCATTTTAAGTTCTGATTTCATGTGGTTGACAGTACTTTATAGACATTCAAACAATTAGTTTTTTCAGTTACTTTCTTTGTTTATTCATATTTCTTATCATATTTTTCCACACACGCCTAGACAAGATAAGTATAAAGTTGCTCGTTTTGTATAGATACGGTCGAAATAATTTTGTCAAACAGTTTGACTATAAAGTTAAGAGTTAATGCTTGTAGGGACCTTTAGTAACAAGGACGGCGACGCCGGCGTCAACGGCAGAGAACAATAGAAAATACAATAACTGCACGTTGGAATGCACCAAGTAATGCACGTGCATGGGGTTGTCGCCAAGATTAAAACGCGGAAACACCTTTTTTGGAGTTGTCGAGACAACGTGGACGTAAAAGCAAAAAGTTTCTCAGCATTTGTTTAACTTCATGAAGAAAG
>JAOTRI020097211.1:0-14694 GCA_028564885.2 Zoanthus sanctaehelenae | reverse complement strand
CTGTCGCACAGTCACATAATCTCGAATACCAGGTGCTTGCCGGGAGATAAAGTCCCTCAAGTAATAGGACTCAATCAACTTCACTAACTCAGCTGGCAGCTTCCTGGTGCTGTTCACTTATTCTTCATTCATGCATGGGTCATTCTGCTTTATGTCTATTGTACTTGCAAGCGGATTAACAACAGCTTTGATTTTTCTTGGACTTTTGGGTAAGGATCTCCTCACTTTCTGAACAGCTTTACCCAAAGCTTGTGGGGTTTTTTAAGGCTGCCCAGCAGAATTACTTGTTGTCTAATATGTAGCTTGATTACTTAACTGTTGTTTTTCCTCTCTTTTTCGTTTACGGTACTGCCTGACTCTTTCTCTGCATTTTTCGCTCTCTGCAGCTTGTTCTTCAATAGAAACATTTTTTGTTTTTCTTGCTTGTTACTTTCTTTCTCTATCTTTTTTTATATTCTTTGTATTTATCAGAATCTTCTCTCAGTCTTTTCCTAAAAGCTTTTTATCTTTCAGTTGAGGTTTTAGGCTTTATTTATGCAATACTAAGCAAGAACAAAATATACAGCTGGGAAGGAAAAATTGAATGCTCCAAGTGCACTATACAGCTGACCAAAAAAGCAAAGTACCAGGATGTGAAACAGGAACAATTTAGATTCTTAGTTTTCTAAACCACTACTTCAAACCATTTGAAATAACCAATTACTTCTTTGTCTTAGCAATCAAAATTAATTGGTAATAATTGTTTTCAGACTTTATGTCAAGGATAAATTTTTATTTTTGCAATTCAAAGCTGATTTTATTACCTGGTTATATTTGTAATCCTGCCTTTTCAGCACTACAAAATGACATTTTTTATGGTACTAAGTAGTATACCTGACTTAAAATGGATTTCATTTGATTGCACACTTCTGCATATCTATATATCTTTGCCAAGAACAAAATCTGACGATTTTATTCATGGAGCTTTCACATGATTTAACTTCTGCAACAGGGAGTGTAACATCTGCAACGCAATGTTTTGTCAAGTTGACAACAAAAAGAAAAGAAAATCAAAATTTTTTAAAACCAAAAGTTTTTAAGCAGAAAAATATTTCTTTCAACATTGCCATTTCTCACGAAAGATCAATCAAACATTGTTGTTAAAAGCAGAGGTTTAAAATGTGTAACGTCCGCAACGGAAATATTTTGTTCAATCCCGTACGAAAATCCGCGGCGAAACACGAACGAAATTACAGCCCGACATTTGAGCATAACGTTGGCGAAAACTCAGCGAGAATATTGACAGCGATACAGAGCCATAATAAGCCTGACAGAAGCGAGAAAAATTAGCGATATAAGACGGCGTTTTTCAGGCTTACAGCGAGACATTTGTCGGGCCATACTTATAGGGCGTTTTTATGGCTAGAATTTTGGTCGATTATATCGCTCATAATTTGAAAAGTAACAACACGAATATAAAGTATTGTAATATGATATGATTTATTGATTACGTAGTATACAGTAGGTCTACATAACACGTTGGAATCAGTTATATATTATTCTTGGCTATTATATTAAAAAGTTATCTACAGTGAAATTGTCCCTAGATGAATTCTGAAAGCTTCAAAATACAAAGTCATTCCTCGGGTGAGTACATGCATTTTATTTATCTTGCACTTAGCTGGCATTTGTTCCAGAGATATTTGATACTCCTGCTGATCTCTTCAGTTTCACCCTTGAATAACTGACTTGTGATGTGAATGTTTCGTTTATTGCTTTCGGTGGTGGTATTTCTTTGTTATTTTTGACACAAAATGCTGTTACAAAATCTGCAAAATAACGAGTATAAATTTTGATAGGTTAGTATTGAGTGATAAAAGAAAACTAAGCCATACACTCGTTTACTCCAAGTCGAACATTGTTAGAACGAATATCACAATCCAAATGAAATTAGGTTAGGAAAGACCGGAGTTCAAACAATAAGTATATGAGGCCCAATTAAGTTCTTCTAAAATTTGATCGGCCAAAGGTGTCTTTTATATGATACCGGCTCGTTGTAGAATGAGTTTGTCCCGGCTCCCATATCTTTGCCAGCATATATATATACGTTTTTACATGAGGGTGTCTAGAAAGGCTTACATCAGTTTGCGAAACGAAATCGAACAAATTAAGGATGAATTACAGAGGAAAATAAATAAAATTTATACAATTAATATTAAATTTCCTTTTATTTGTGTCCTGAGTGCGCATTCAAGAATCCTTGAAACTTTATTTTCCTGCGAAATCCGTATAACTGTCCGTAAACAAACACTTCCTCTTCAATTCTTCTTACTTCGCACGTGCGTTTAGTTTCATATGCGGGGGTTCTAACATGTTAAAAAAGGGCTTGCGTCCTTAACAAAATCATTTTTTGGTGATTGTTATTGACTACAGCCCTGCTTGTTTATTTAGACGGCACTCTTGGATTTGATTTCAAAGTTTTGTAATTACTACTTTTCAATACAAAATTTGTTACCTCGCCGGACCGTATTCGCAGAACGAACCACCAAAACTATCGGAATTTATTGGATTTACGTCTCAGTATTAGATATGACAAGACATATACAGGTATCGGACTTAATTGTTGGTCTTGATAAATAATAAGTTATCGCGACTGTGAACGAATTTGGCTGTGTTCACAAGGAAGGATAGATGAATAGATTTCATTTCGTAAAGTGTAGAAAACCCCCAGCTAACAGCACTTTGCGAAACGACAACATATAAGTTATTAAGTTTAACGTTGGATTTTCCCGTTCTATTTATTAGTTCTTTTATTTACTTCTTTCTTCAATTTTATTTGTATAAATTTTATTCATTTTCCTCTGTAATTCATCTCTTGTTCCATTTCGTTTCGTTTCGTTTCGCAAACTGAAATAAGCCGTCTGGAAAGCGAGGGCCGAAGACTTTGATAAAGGAAGACAACGCCTCCTTCCTTCTCTTAAGAAAGTAGACATTAAAAACACGGCAGTCAAAGATTGCATACTGACTTGTCTTTGTTTTGAAATTTTCTTGACAGCATCATGCCCATGGCCAGCAATCTTTCAAAAAACACCCAAACGGACTTAAAATTTTTTCACAGAGATGCTAAAAGACAGGACCGTAATCAATGTATTTCATTTTTAATTCGATTTGTACGGTTAAATCGACCCAGTCTGTAAAATCTTGCAATATACATATACTCAACTTAATGACCTCGTTAGCCATCAAACTCAAAAGCAACACACCACGTCACCAGTTCATCTTTGTGTTGTTTTATTTTTTTTATTATTTTTTTTCAGTATTTCGCCTCTCCACGAAGCAAATTAAATTCCAGTAAGAATCAATTTCTATAGTTTCATTTGCATAAAAGGTAAAAGTGCCTTAAAGAAAGACGGAACCAAATGAAAAAATAGAACTTTGCAAATTTTCAATACGCAAATACCGAAAGCGAGCTGTCAATTTCCATCCATCAAGACAAGATGCTGTGAACCGGGGTAAAGGTCACGAACGTGCTGTGTGCAAAACACTCTTCATAAACATCAAGATCGTTCATTCTGACATCAAAATTCTGCGTTAAAAAAGCGTCACGAACGAAGTGTTTCAATGTAATAAATGTGGCATTTTCAAATGATTTACTGGTGCTTAGTGCATGAGTTTGACGGTTTTCCTTTTTATTAGGGTTTTCGTTTTCATAGTCCGAAACTAGAATAGTAAGATGGGGTCTTAGGTCTTAAATCTTCGTTTTCGAGGAGCTTACCTTTCACAAGCTAAGAAAAAAAAACAGTATTGCCCTCTTGCTAAAGTAGACCATATTGAGACAACATGAAAATGCATTTCTTTCTATGTTCACAAATGGATTTGGCAAACACCTAAGTGGCTGATCATGAGTGCTATGGTTTAGTTGAAACACTCTGATATTAACAAATCATTTTTTTTGCTGTAGACTTTACCTTTACAAGCGTTGACCTTTATGGAGTTCAATGCCGGCTTCTTAGTTGAAAAAGGTCCTGGCTTTCCATTGTTATTGGACATCCCCTGGCCACAAGAGTTTGCTAATTCTTCGATTGAAAATACTAATGGAATGAGCTTTTGCAAAAGAAAAAGTGGTCCTTTAGATAATGCTCCCGAAGTGCAGGTTCGTAGTTTGTTTCGTTCAACAAAGACGTCTACATTCTCCAGAAGACGAACCTTATTTGATGAGCCCTGGTACAAAGAGAATACACAAACACATTAAGTTCTGGAATAAATTATTCTTTTCACTATCAAGAACTGAAATTATATAATTAAGGCAAGCGAGAAATTTTAAAGATATTAAAGTAAAATTGCTTTAAAGAGAAAACAGTATACAAAAAGTTATGGACCGTCAATAGATCATAAAAATATTGAAGGAACGCAGCCAGGATGAAACATAGTTAAAAATTGAAAAACGATCTCTGGCTAAAATGATTAAAAAAACTACAATCTTTCGACGACCCGAACTGCAGTCTTCGACGGGTAAAATGAATGTTAAGAAAGCGATTAAAAACTTTGACTAAAAACGTGTTTTGCAAAATAATAAAAATGTAAATAATTATGAATATTTGTTAAAAAGAATGTTATATTGCCCAGGTAACGGGCAATAGATCATGTTATCTCTTTCCAGTAAAACTTAACTGAAAATACTCTCTTACCTCTGCTGATGGAGAGAGGTTTGCTTTAACTGTATAAGATGCAGTTGGTTCAGTGTGATCATTGAGCAAATCCATGCAAGTTGTTTCAAAGGAACAGACATACGCTTTTAAAAAAGCGCACACCTCTGGAGAAGGAACTATTTGAAGAAAACACAAAAAGAAAAAAAAACAATTAAAAAAGTAATAATAAGTAATTAGTAGAGTAATGTTAGTCGTTGTATTTCACCTTTGTATTAAATGATAAGTTATACTTACTTGGATGTTTTCTTGAAGACTGAAGTTCCTTTTTTAGTTCTTGGTTTTCGGCTTCAAGAGCAGCAATTTTTTCTTTCAATTGTTTTATGTCTTCAACTTTGTCTTCCACATCACTTTCATCTTGTATTGTATTAAGTTCGTATTGATGAAGATAGTCGTTGTCCAAATCAGAGAGTGACCCCATGGCCTGACGAAACAGATTACCTACTTCTACGTTGTTGCTATGTTGAATTTCTGACATCTCTTGCCTGTTTTCAGCGTTAAATGAAGTTGTCGGGAATGCGGAATTCTGTGGAAGTGATGGAGATAGTCCCGGCTGTCTAGATGGTTGAGATTCTACAATAAGGTGTTGGTTTGGTGATTGGGTGAGTTGTTGATTGTCTTGTTGTGGTGGTGTACTTCGCGATAATGGTATTTGATGGTCTAGTTGCCGCCTTATTTGTTGGGATTCCTTTGGCAGAGATGGGAATATTGATCGATGCTCTGCAGAGGCTATGGATGCTGTTTTTGTTGTTGTTGCTGCTGTTGCTGTTGTTGGTGGTAGTGTTGATCTCTGATGGCCTAAGGGAGCTAATACAGGTGGTGGTGTTGTTTTGTGTATCTGTTGAAGTGGTTCTGGGTTAGGCATTGTTGGCTCAGATTGAAGCTGTTTTTGAGCAGGACGTGTGTTGGTATTCAAAGGTGGAAATGCAGTGGAGTATACCGTGCTGTAAAGGTCCAAATCGTTATTTCTACTTGAATTTATATGTTTGACGATCTCAAGTCCAGCGGAAACTGCGGTATTGTCGATCGCCTTCAACGGTGCGGCTGCTGTCTTTCTTTTTTTCTGGGAATTTCTTTTTCCTTCCTCTTGTTCTGGCTTTCTTTTTTTCTGGACGTTTTCTATTTGTTCTTGCTCCTTGCTTTCAACAAGTCGCTTTGATATTTTTCGCATTCTCTTTCCTGGTGTTGCTGTTTCCACGTCACTTGGATCCTCTTCTATAGTAATATCTATAATGGAGCGAAGATTCTCCTTTATGGAATCTCCATTCGCAACCCAAAACTTGATTCTTTCTTCAGAAAGTTTTGCATACTGATCCATCATGGCTATAAAACAATATTTGGCGCTTAAATCAGTGCAGTATCCAGTTACAGACAGAGTTTCATAACCGTTACGCTACGTACATTTTTGAAAACATTCTGTCTTATAATAAATATATTTTGCACGTCAAAACTCAAAAATTCCATTATTTGTAATGCTAACGGCCTATTATCAAGGCATATTATCAAGGTTACAAAAAATTTGAAAAAAAAAATTACTAAGTGATGGAAAATGAGGAGTGCATGAATGACTGAGTTGGCGCCATAAAAAATTCATCAGTATTCAAAGCGACAAATCCATCAAACAATCCATTCACTTTGCTTTGAGTTGCGTATGACTTTAATATGCTGTTGGACATACCTTTCGGTCCAATTTGTAGGACTTTTCCCAAATATCTGGAGCGTTCACCACTAGAATATTTCCAAGACACGTCGACCTCTTCCGAAGGGGCAAACTGGCCTCGTAAAATACATCGAGACTTTGGAATTACCGCAACACTCTTGTCCGATGAAAAATAGATGCAAGCGTGAGACATTTTAGGTGGTATAAACAGCAATAGCAATCAGTGCACAACTTTGAATGTCTACCTCGATTTTACTCTTCTCCAAATTTGCGCCAAAAATCAAAATCGCGTGACGTAATTGATGCACTATTAAAAGTTTTCAATCAATCAGTCAATCACTCAATCAATTTATTTCGTACAGGTTTTAAAAAATCAATGCTTTACTGGTCTGCAAGACTAATCTACACGCTAGGCAGGCCAGTGCAAAAAATTTGATATTATACAATGCTAGAAATTACATTTTCAAATAGCTAATGAGTTGCAAGTATTTTTTAATATTTTTACAGAAATGTTATTCCATTTATGAAGTTGCAGATATGAAAGAAAAATAATAAAACAAGGAGAATTAAAGAAACAAGCAATTTAAATAAATCAAGGTTAAAAGGATGCGCTATTTCAGGGAAACGTTATAATCCTTTCGGTTTCAGCATTTTTATAGGTTCCACCAGTAGAAACTAAATTTAAATTTCCTCACACTCACGTGAACTGCATCATTTCCATGTTGTGCTATTGTTAGTTATCTCTTGTAATCTGATAGATCACGAAAATGCCTGCGAAAGACTGCTGTTATCACGTAGTTCAAGACCGCACTAGAGGATATGTCAAAGTTGGTGCACGCTAATGCTTTGACTTTCTGACAAAGCTGCAGGGGTTTTGAGAACTTTTATAACAGGTCTTGTGTTAATACTCTAGTTAGTTGCATAACTGAAAAGTTAATAACTTGGTATAGTTTCGAGAATAATATATGTAGACATTAATTCGCGTGCAAGTATATAATCCAGGGTTTAGACAGAATCAAGTATTCTTACACTTATGGCGGAGGACGCCAGTTTTAGGACGAAAGTACCGAAACTATCTTCAAGTGAGACCCGCATTGATGGTTTACACAACGATTTTTCAGGATTTGTTGAGGTAACAATCCCCCTTGTGGCGAAAAACGATGGCGTGAAAAATGTTAGTAATCAGGATGCCATTGGAGCTGATTGCGTTAAAATCACTGAGTCTGCTAGTTCTAATCTTGAAGTTGAAGGACATCAGCAAGGTGAGCCAGTGAACCATGACTCCTCTTTTGAAGTCATAAATAACTCGGAACACGAAATTGATTACATTTGGGATAATGTGTTAGACCATTCTTTGCTTGAATTTGAGCACAAAAATGAAGACCTTAGAGATTTACATGAAAATGACCTAGAAATAGAAGACGATGAATTTGACGAAATAAATTTAATGTTTCAAGAGTCGACAGAAAACAAGGGCAATCTGTTTAATGAAAATGAACCGGACTATTTTTATTCAAAAGTCCCAAATAACAAAAATACAAATGCTATCGATAAAAATTGTGACCAAAGTCCACTTTATCCAGGTGCAAAAGTTACAGCAGGTGCAGTCATGGTTCTAATTGCACTATATATTGTGAAGTTCAACTTGCCAGCAGATGCGATCAGCAAAATGTTATTGATTTTCAACTTAGTTTTACCGAGCGAACATCTGCTCCCTACAACTTTAAGCAAATTCAAAAGTTTCTTTTCCAGTTTAAAGCATCCCTTTGTTCTCCACCATTATTGTTCATTTTGCCTTACATCTGTTGAAGCAGGAAGTGAAGTGTGTTGTAATGGTGCCTGTTTAAAGAGCTTCACAACAAGAGGATCAAAATCTTACTTTGTTGAACTTCCGTTAGTTGATCAGTTGAGGACATTCTTTACTAGAGATTCTTTTTACAATGACATTCAATACAGATTTCGACGTCAGAAACTGAACTCCGAAAACATTGAAGATATTTACGATGGGCAACTTTACAAAGAAATGTTTAATAAAGGTATTTTGGCAAACCCCGATAATATATCGTTCCTCTTGAATACAGATGGCGTCCCAGTATTTAAGTCATCAAAAGTTTCGATCTGGCGTATATATCTGGTCATAAATGAACTGCCATATCAAAGGCGTATGGCCAGAGAAAACATGATTTTTGCTGGCCTCTGGTTTGGTGAAAAAAAGCCAGTCATGGCTACCTTTTTGAAACCACATTTGGCAGCACTGAAATCTTTAGAATCTGGAGTTATTTTTACCGCTCCAGAAAGAGGAACATTTCGATGCCAGGCAATTCTCCTTGCTACCACCAGTGATCTACCGGCTCGTTGCTTACTCTGTAATGCCATGCAATTCAATGGAGAATATGGGTGTTGGAAGTGTCTGCAACCTGGCCAAACAGCTAAAACAGGACCCCGTGGACACACTTGGGTGTACCCATATTTTCATGATAATCCATCTGGTCCCGAACGAACAACAAGCAGTGTTAACACTGATGCTGCCAAGGCACTGAAAAACCAACAACAAGGTATGCGTAGATACATGGTAAATGGGGTTAAAGGGCCATCCTGGCTCAGTACCCTTGAAAACTTCGATGTTGTCAGAGGAACAGCTATCGATTATATGCATGGCGTATTACTTGGAGTACAAAAACAATTACTTACACTTTGGTTTAGTCCTACTTTATCAAGTCAAACTTTTAATTTTAATCAGAGAGTAACAGAGCTTGATAGAAGGCTGGAGCTAATTTCACCAACTACTAATATAAAGAGACTGCCGCGATCTGTATCTGAACACCTGAAATACTGGAAAGCCAGTGAACTTTTGTCGTTCTTATTATTTTACGGGCTACCAACATTATACGGCATTTTACCAGATTCATATTTTGCACATTATACATTGCTTGTCCATGCTATTTTCATGCTTTTAAAAGAATCTATTTCTGAATATGATCTGACAGAAGCAGACAAGTTATTAAATAAATTTTGTAAGTTATTTGCTCAGCTTTACGATCAACGTTATTGTTCAATGAACATTCACCAACTGCTTCATTTATCTAAAAACGTCAGGGACTTGGGGCCACTTTACTCATATAGCTGCTTTGCTTTTGAGGATAAGAATGGATTTATTCTAAAATTAATTCACGGAACACAATTTATTGACAGTCAAATTCTAACAGCTGTCTGTTTAACACAAAGAATTCCAGAACTAAGGGAATCGTGCATACCAGCTGGGTCAGAAATCGAGACGGTATACTGTGATCTACTTTTTCCTCCTAGACCAAAGTTTAAGGTCGAAATCTATCCCAAAGTCTACGCCATTGGATCATATTATTTTAAAATGTTAGACGATAAAGAAAGCCAAGCTCTACAGAAATTTATAAAACACTTTCCTGTCGTGCAAAAGGTCAAATGCTTTAACAGATTGGAAATCAAATCCGCTGGAAAGATTTACGGCCTAGCATACAAACGTTTACAGCGTCGTAATTCTTCCACAATCAAATATTTTTGTGAGGGCTTCTTTAAATTTGCACAAGTATCTCATTTTATTGAGTATGAAGGGTCAACACTTGCTATGGCATACCCTATTTCATGCGTGACTAAATACCAGCCTCGTATACACATCACGCCAGTCAATCCGTGCAAATTTGATGAAAGAGTAGTTATTGGGGTTAAAGACATTGTTGCTTGCTGCATGTATGTTAACATAAATGATGGGCATGAGAGCACATCTAGATCTGCCTATGTATGCGAATTTCCAAATAATCGTCTCGAGGTTTTGACCGAATAGTAAATACAAGTAATAAATGTAATTAAAAGTGCTTTTAAACTTACGCGTTTTACTGTGGTTTTACCATTTATTGTAAATGATTTATTACCGTAGAAGAACCCTGGCCAGCATGCAAAAGTCGAAAGCTATTCAATTAAGTTTAATTACGCTACAATTTGAAATGCAAAACATTATCAAATTTTATTTTTTAATAAAAAAACGTTTAATTTTCCTTAAAATTAGCTTTCAAAGTAAAAAAAAAAAAATTCAAGTGAAACTGTTACCGGAAAAAAAACATACAATTTGGCGGTGTTGTTTCAAATGCGTTTGTCTCAAAACAAATTTTAACACTGCGTGCGGCTATATAAAAAAACTGCAATTCGATCAGTTTTTTTACCTATTGATGGCATGCCACAAAAGTTGGCACAATGATATTTTACGTCATGAACTCCAAAACCATGTCAGGAAATTAGGAAGTTCACTTTAGTTTTTTCCTTTTTTTATCAAGTCAATTCTAAGTATTTACATCTTCGAAGACGAAATGTAAAAATTTGTTGAATCTGCTCTAAAAATTTAATGTCGTACGCCATCAAAAATCACTGAATTTAAGTTAAACTAATTTTTAACAACAAAACATTATTCCTGAAATTAAAATGTCGGTTAGTTAAGTTATAAACCCTATAAAGTTCAGCGAGCAACTCGATCGCGTGAATTATGATTAGTTATTGATATCGGGCCTGATTTTGGGCGATAAAATGGCCCGACACAGGTCTCAAAGATTAGTGAACTACTTTCGCTATACTTCACGCGTTGAAGAAAAAGTTCCGGCCTGAATTCGGGCCTTAAAACAGCGGGACAAATGTATCGCTACATCTGATGAACGAAAATTTTTTGATGTATGGCTCTGTATCGCTCTTGTTGTGGTAATTAAAATGCATTATGGCCAGAATTTCGCTCGGTTCACGCTACTGTCAGCCTAACATTTTCGTACGGGCTGTGAAGAAGGTAAATATATATCAGTTGATAGAACTAGATATTTCCTGCATCCAATCCCAGGGATGGGAACCCAGGGAAAGTGAACAAAAATGATTTCATGATGAACTAGCTTTTCCCTTAATAGCTAATAAAGCTAAGCCATTTGACGAGCCTAGTGGTCCCTGGGGCCGGATTTATCTCCAGATTCCATAAGCTGATGAGTCTTTCCACAGAAATAATCTGTCAAGTGTGAATGGTACCCCCTGGCCAGATTGCTGGGGATCGGGGTGCACCTGCAGAGCTTTCAAGTTTATGTTTTTCCAAAGAGTAAGACAGTTTGCTAAGTGAGTGCCAAGGGTGCAAGCTTCATGGGGGGTCCGGGGGCATGCTTTCCCAGAAAAATTTTTGAATTTTGTACTTCTCTAATTGCTGGAAACACACTAATTTATACAAACCAGGCACATTTACTTCTTCTATGGAGGGTACTCAAAAATGCAGTGCTAGTGAGGGAAGGGATTTTATAATTATATGCACCAGAAAAGTGCTAATGCGTGAGAAATACTTGTGTGAGCTTGAGATTATATCAAAATGTGCGAGACTCACACTCAATGTGTGACACTTGAGAGCTTTGCACCTGTGGCTTGACTGCATGGGTTGCTAGGAGTGGCTGGAAGATATAAGATACACTGCACCTTTGAATGTAAATAATTATTGTAATGCTTGATGCTAAAATTGCTAAGTATGATTTTATTACCAATCTATTTGCACTTCATACATTCATTTCAAAATTTTGATTTTGAACACCTCCATAACCTTGGTACTATTGTTCCAACTGTGACGTATTTGCCGTGAGATTAATTATGGATTAAACCTAAATCTCACAATCTTATGGAGTGCACTGTAATATTTCTGACAAAAAATAAATTAATGAAGATTGTTTTACTATTTTCTGACAGTTTTTCTTCAGCTTTTTTCAACTTTCTGTCAGTCTGTGTGTGGGAACAAATTTGACAATACTTCCTTCATCTCTGCTGTCTGATTTTTTTTTAATGTTTTATAGTTTTTAGACTTCTTTGCAGAAGCTTTTTTTTTTGTGATTACACAATGATTTACATATATGTATCGTACTGTTATGTTTTCATTTAAAACCGTTTTTTTTTATTCTTAGACTATAAGAAAAATTTTTAGTCTCTCCAGGAATTATTAGCAAATATTTTAAAATCTCCAGATGGTGTGCATGCTAGCTACTGTATCTCGCTTCACTTGACAGCAATATAATTTTTATGGTGGCTTAAATTTTGAATATTACAGTGGTCAGTAAACTCTTAAATTGTTTACTTTCAAGTTCATATTAATAATGTTTTACCCCATCCCCCAAAAATATCCTATTTGACCCTCCCAGGTGAGAAATACTGACCAATCCCAAAGTGGCAAGCAAAGATCTTGAAGATACTAGATTTAATGTTACGACTTCAGGGGTATCATTTGATTCACCACTATTAAAAGATGTACTGTCAGCATACTTAGAGAAAATGTTACTTGGTGACACTTTAGGTTATAGAACCCATACCATCTTATGACAAAGGTTCAGTTCAGGCTCACTGCAAAGACAGAGTACAAAACCAGCATTGTCCTAATCTGGTTCAAAGGTTTTAGTTTAAAATGTTCATGCACGCAGTTCAAATCAGTCAAAGTAAATGTCTGAATGCTACATATATGTGGCAGTCAATGTACAATTTAAATTTCTTGTTTATATTACTAGTATACCATTAATTATGTATTTGATTTAGTGAACGCAAAACAGGTGGTTGTGAGGCAGCTGTGATAGCAAGGGCGAGAATTGGGTGGGTGAAGTTCAAGGAATGTGAAGAGTTGGTTTGAAGAAGGAGGATGCAGTGAATTGAGCGAGGTGGAGAGTGGGAGTTGGAGAGATTGCTGCCAGAGTGGGGTAAATCCGGCCACCGCAGTTTACCTGATTCAAACCCGGATCAAAATTGGAGTGATTGATTGATTTATAGTGTGTCTAGTATTCAAATTTCCAACCAACAAAATAACACTGCAGGTCAGATTTTAATTAATTATATAATTCATATATTTAGAAATTATTTTTTTGATTTTGATTTTTAGGTTATTGCTGTGGAAACAAAAACTGTTGTATGGCAAATTATCATTATTATGAAATGTGGTGTAAGTATATGTTTTCATTTGTACTATATATTTTTCAGTACATTTTTCGAAACAATTATAATAGCTTGTAACTTGAAATGTTTAACATTAATACTTATATTGTAGGGTTCTGGTTGCTATGGGCACTGGTTGCTGCCTTGACATGCTGCTGTATTTACCATAGACGCCAACTACAAAGAGGATCAGGACACCATTTTTACTTTGCCAGGTTTTTTAGTCCTGGAGTTACTAAAGATACTGACGTGAAACATCACAAGCTGCCATCATACAATGAGGTGCTTAAGATGCCAAAACTTGATCCGCCATTAGACACTTCCAATGCACCTCCACCATATTTCGACAACCAGGAAAGTCTTGAAAGTGCCAGTGTGGCAACTGAAATGCAGAACTGTGACCTTGAAGTCTCAAATACAGTCCATGAACAGACCTATTTACCAGATGTTTCCTGTAGATTAACTCTATTTGATGAGAACCCTACCTCAAAAATGGATCATATTAAGTCTGAGATTGCAAAATTGAATCATTGTTAGGTAACTCTGGTTAAATCTTTTGAGTTGTTTTCAAGGTTGTGCAGAGTTGTTAGAGAGGCATCAATGAAAATACCAAAGATAAATTTACAGTATGCACATACGTATGGAGGGCCTCAATTTTGACCAGTGATGGAACTTTTTTCAAACTTATAACTTACAGTTTCTTTGAGAAATAATACTATTTGAAAAGCCTTTGAAATCCATCAGTCAACCACTATTAAGATTGATATACAGTAGCACCCCAGTCTGGTATATACTACCATGATATCAAGCAAAAGAGAGTCAAGTCTATATCAGGCTTCATGTACTCAAAAGCTACTTTTAGTTAGCAGGTAAATAAGTTAGTGCTTTGTAAGTACTGTAAACAAGTTCTGCTTGTACACCTATTGGCCAATTAATCCAGCTTCTTAATTAAAATAATACCCAATAATACTGTATTTTAGTAATTTGTTATCAACTTTAGAGTTTTTTGACCCCTTCTTAAAAGTGCAGTGAATGATGCTGTGGTTAATATCTAAACATTACCAAAATTCTGAATATTTAACGAGTTAATGTTATGTTAATTTTTAAAACATGTTTATCACGGTTGTAATAATTCCAAAACTAACGTTTTCCAGATTAGACTAGGTGTTTTTTCTCCTAAAAGTGCCGTTAACCGTTAAACTTACAGCTAGGCAATATTCGTATGATCAATACATTTTTGCTATATCAGTTGAAAGTAAAATTTCCCAATTAATTAACAGGGCCGTAGGAAGCGGGCGGGCAGCATGGGCAATTGCCCACTCAAAAATTAAAGAGGGTGGGCAAGAATGTCTTTTTGCCCACCCATTTTTTAGAGAAAAAATAGAGCTTTTTCACATA
>JAOTRI020097200.1:0-14695 GCA_028564885.2 Zoanthus sanctaehelenae | reverse complement strand
ACATGTATAAGTTGTGGAGTGAGGGGTTTTCCCAAAGGATATATATGAATATAGGCTCTTCAATATAACATGTATAAGTTGTGGAGTGAGGGGTTTTCCCAAAGGATATATATGAATATAGGCTCTTCAATATAACATGTATAAGTTGTGGAGTGAGGGGTTTTCCCAAAGGATATATATGAATATAGGCTCTTCAATATAACATGTATAAAATGACTATTAACTCTCGGATAATAACGTTGAATGATAGTTCATCTCCCGCTCCTTCTATTGAGGCACTCCTTCTACTTGCCGAACCCACATACTTCTCTGAAAGGGTAGCGCAAAGAGAAGGGTAGTGCCCCAGGTGTTGTGTTCTGTTTCTTTCACTGAGGTGACACCTTATCGGCTGGCAGTTTCTCAAGGGGATTCTCTAAAACCCTTAACTGTCTGACCCTGTATGTACTGTTAAACAGGTTCTGAAAACCCCCAATCGAACAGAAAACTGGTATACTTTATATTAATATTGATCAATACTAAAATAATTAGACCTCCTGGCCTCATGGACTGCGAGTAATAATACTTACTGATAAGAATGTAAATTATACACCGTATAAAAAAAGGACGTCAGTAAGTTGTCTCATTTTATAAGGTGTACATTCATATCATTGTTTCTAAAGAAACACCCACGCAGCTCAAACTAGTTTACCGCTAATTATTTAATCTATCAGCTCGGTTTCCATTCGTGTGAGGATCTTTGTGAACGGAAAAGGTTTGAGGTAGATGTTTTTCACTGTAGTAAACTAAAACGTTCAGGTTTAACAATAGAAAGTTAAATGTATGCGACAACTTTCTTAATTTGTTATAAAAATAGCATGAGATGGGGCTAGCTTGAATGTCGATTATAAGATTGTATAGCAATGCTTTTTAAGAGAAAGCAGCTGAATCGGATATCGAAACGAAATTACATCTGAGCTTATTTGTCTTAATTATAATAACATCTATGGTCGTTGACATGCTCATTTTATATTGTGTATAGTATATTTGAGAGTTGAAGCTGAATGAATAAGATACAACGGTAAAAACTGACATGGAGCAAGGAATTGTTGTGTAAAATCCTTTAAGTACGAGAATAACAACAATGGCTAGGATTTAAACTGAAATAATTCACCAATACTTCTAGAGTAGAATCTTAAAAGGCACTTTATAGACGTACATCGGTATACAGTGTGCAGATAAAAATGTACTCAAAAACCAAACGCAGTTTATCAAAACAATTAAAACAAAAGTAAAAAAAAGAAATGATTGAAAGTTCCAATCACAAGTGGATGCTACATGGGGGGCTAACGGCCTAATACAATGAAGTTTAGCAAAAGTTCCTTTCCAAAATTCGAAACTTTTAATTTACAGTTTGTCTTGCAAAACAATTGTTACAGTGAATTCTCTCTAAATGTTAATTTCAAGCAGCTGCATTGAAACAAAGACATAAATGGTAAAAGTAATTCTTTGCCTTCTCTCCATGAAGGTTAATCATAAATCTATTTCACTCAGTTTAATCCCAGCATCAACAAATATCTGCAAAAACAAAGTATAAATACTGAATTAGTTTGATTTGTAAGAGACAATTTTAAAATCATTTTTCCAACTTTAGGAATTGACACAATTAAAAGCAACAAAGATTATTCTCATGTAGTCAAGTGATTCGGTCTTAGTCAAGTCATGAAGATCACGGCATTTTCTGTACAATTGCAATCTGTTGTAAACTCAGTTTTGGTTCTGAATAAAGACATTTATACAATGAAAATGTTCAAGTCAACATTGCCTGTCGCTACAACGCTCTAAAGACATTTTATAGATATATAAAGAAAAATGATTACATGGTTTTTCTGGCTAAGAACTGAAATTTAAAAGCAGTTGTCTTCAATGATTCACGCTACTAACGATGTCACCCAAGTGTCTCCTATTCCTAACCTCTTTATGTGATCGTCCAACCATTGCTTGTGCAAAAGGCCGTTTTTCCAGGACTCGGGCAAGGCGTCCACGCCTAGCTTGCACCCCAGTAACGCACCTGCAACAGCGCCGTTAGTGTCTGCATCTCCTGCCTCGAGTTAAATAAGGAAAGCAGCTCAGAAATTAGTTTCAACTACCGTAAAATACAAATTCTATATTACATTCAGAGTCTCCTCCCTTGTTTTAGAACGAAAGTAGCTTCAACGATTAAAATCAACAGTTGTAAAATATATTCTATAATGTATTTGGTATCGTAATTCTTGCGATATAATGAATGCAGCCTCAGGTAATAGTTTTAGCTGTAGTAAAATGTGAAATATATAAAATTCTCATAATGTATTTGAGTCACCAGTCTGGGACCCCGTTTACACTAGCAGAATATATCTCGGAGTACTCCCGGAGTATTCCCAGATCATTCACACTAGCATAATTTGAGTTGTTCGAGATCACTCGACTACTTCAGGATTGCGTTCGCACTTAGTGTACTCGAGTTATGTTGTTGTTATGGAATTTATCTGGAACGTTTGGAAAGTAAAAATCATGCCTATTACCATGACAATTGGAGTGCTCCGAGGTAAGTCGTCGTTTACACTACAAATCGAGTTAATCGGGAGTACTCCGGGAGTACTCCGAGATTACCTTTCTTGAGTGAACTAACTACTCCGGAGGTACTCCCGAAATTTATGTGCGTTCACACTACAAATGTTAGATAACTCGAGTGATTTGGGAGTACTCCGAGATAGCTCTCGAGAGTGACATTAGTGTATAAGGGGTCTGGGTTATATCACGAGATATTCTCATACTGATTCAAATATCAACCACACAACTTTTGCCACTTTTTTTTTTATCAAAAACTTACTACGAGTTTTAATAAAGTCAAACTGAATCCAATGAGTACTAACCTCCATAACGATTTCAGTAAGAGCTCTTCTAAAATTATTTTGTCTAAGTGCCCAAAACCCAGCGCCTAAAGTCTTATAAGTGTATCCAATCTTTCCAGGTTCATCAAGCTTCAGATCATCTAATGTCGTGGCAAACATGTGCCTCTCCAAATCCTTTTCCTGCGATGCATTAATGACAGAAGACAACTATTATCGTGATTGCAAAATACATTTTTTTGCTGTCTAACATTAGTGATACTGCTTTGGTCTTCAAATCGTTTTCGTATAAAATTTCCCCTGACTGGGTACAAAACATTCGCAAGTGCAACTTTCCACAGTATCTTATGCATTGAACCATTAAAACACGGCATTATACAAAGATTGTACTGTATAAAGATTATCCAAAACAATTGAAAATGAGTTTAAAAATATTTAAAAAATTGCTCAAAGCCTTTTTGAAAGTTAAAATGTTATGCTGGGCTAACCTGTTCTTCGTCATTTAAAAATTTACTAGCATAAATAAATGCCTCTTTGCTGAGCGAGTCCACATCGTAACTACCATCCCTCTTCCTGTGCTTTCCTTGTAACATAAGGGCAATGGCTGTTGTCACAGCAACACATGAAGCAAGACATCGTGGATCAGCATGGGTTACATGACAAGCAACCTCTGTGTTGTATAAAACCGTTGGGATATCAGAAAAGTCCTGGACACCAAGAATTGAAGTGCGCATAACAGCGCCATTTGGAGCAGCCTTTTTTCCAGAGGATTCCCAAACTTCGTGTGCTGCCTAACAGGTTGGAAAAATTCAAACAACAATCATAACTGTCATAACTTTAACTAATAAATAACTTTATCTAGTAAAGTTTATTCAAAGGCAATGGAAATCCATGAAAATATAATGCCACAGTCAAAGGAATTGAATGTACTATATTCTTAATAAATGATTATTCAATCTATATTAAATCCAGTACGAAACGTTAGTTAATGAACATTCTTTTTTTCACTACGATATAAAACTTTTCTTTCTGTAAAATCATTTCTGTACAAGCAATTACTGAAATTCCACTTGTGACATTTATTGAGGTTCAAGAGACTCAATGGTTGCGCTGATAGTGTAAGTCTCAGTCAGAGTGATTGCTTTTGATTTTTCTGATGCATTTGACATAAGAGTAATTTTACATTACTCCAAAAAGTTAGAAATACCAAACCGGTTAGAGATGGAGAGAAACAAATCCACAAAGCTGTTGCTGTACACTGAAACATTAAATACAAGCTAAGGTTTCTCTCCCCCAAGGCAGACCTTGCCGTTCAGTTGAGGTGAGCGATCGCTCTCGCTCACCATCGCTCGCTCAGAATTGGTCTGATGTTGTCAATCACCTCCCTGCCAAATATCGTTCACCTCCTTGGAGAATACAGACGAAGTTAGTTTTTGTACTTTGTTTTTAAAAAATTAAAGAATTTCGAATCCAAACATTTTCTATTTAGCACTTTTTAGACAAAGTAAGATTGAGAATGTAACATACTGCATCTTGCTACAGTACTTATCTTTATCTAATTATCTGCAAGTGCTATTTAGGATGTACAATACCATCATTTTAGGTGTCATTTAACATCTAATTACTCAATGGGGAAAACCGCTCATCTCAAATAATTTAGGCGAGCGTTTATTCACTCACCACGGATTTTCAAATGGCAAGCCCTGCCCAGGCAGACAACATGGGGTTGTATATATATAATTCACGTGATGAATGTCACAGCGTTTACGTTAGCTAAATGGGAAAACAGTGTAAACAAGAACCAATGAACCCAACAAAGGCTAAACTGCTTGGCACGCACTGACACAACTCTTCATTTTCCAAACTTTGATCTAAACGTATATAATACATGCACCATACACATGTGGTACTTTTCTACAGGTACACATGTATTGATTCGTACATGTACTTTGTAATGTATCAAATTTTAGAATATAGTAGCTGGTAAGAAAGAAAACCAGTGATGTAAAATGAATATGTGCAAACTTTAGAAAGGAAGCTCAAGAAAAGCTTTCAATTATGTATAACAATATGAATTACTTCATCATGAACAAATATTCTTCAACTTTTCTCAGCTGCAGCATGTTCTTAACATGTTTTTATATTTTTTGCAATTTTCAGCCTCATGTTCATATACAAATGGTTCTTATAAAAAAGAGTGAGTATTAGCAAGTCCACTCTATTGCCTAATGAACACATTGCAAGAATTAGGAGACAGGCAAAAAATAATTATACTATCTCACTACTTATATATTCATTCTTGCTGTGTAATAATAATTAGATTTGTATAATAACAATGATTAATGGTCACACCTTGTGTGGATCCTTTGTAAATTCTGGATGAAGAATAACATTATATGTGGTTCTTCCAATGCCAAAGCCGCCCATGTCCCCAAGTTCCTTAAATCCAGTCTTGGTCCACTCAACAAACCATTTGACAAAACCCAACGGAGTAATCTGCAACATTCGTTACTTTAGAGGTTTATTGAATGGATTGCATAATAATAGATTAGAACTAAAGCAACAACAATCTTTTACTAGTCTTAGTTTTCACTTTTACCTTGCCATTGTTGTCAAGCAACGTCCTCAGAATAAGAATCATTTGATCACTGTCATCTGTCCAGTCGCCCACCTGCCAACGCGATCTATGGAAATCATCATGTTTCATATCATACTGCAACTTCAGTTCATCTAAAGACTTCTTGAAGAGGCCAAATTTCTTCTTTTGATAAATCTGCCAACAAAGTGTGTACAACTAATAATCAATAAATATAAAATTCTACTGTATATGATGCCCTTCATAGTACTAATTAAGAAATGTTTTCACCCTGCCAAGTTAAATATATTACCTCACATATGTACACTTTGTAGGTCCAGTTTCAGTTTCAGGTGGCCCAATGCATGTCTTTCAAGTGTTATAAAATTATAAAACCAAAGTCACTCAAATGCTTATTTTTAATGCCATTTCCTACAATTTCAAACCTAATTTTAAAGAAAATGTGATCGATGCCCATTCACTTTTTTCTTACTAAGTTTTCAGAACTGTCAGATGCAGAGTGTCAGGGGTTTAATTATGCCTTAATAATTAGAGACAACAGATCTAAGCAAGAAATTGGTCAGCTCCACTCACTGAATATGAAAATTTGTTAAAATGATCTGTTGCTCAAATCCACCATTTTTAATTAGCTAATTCATTGACCATCAAATGCAAAAAAATATTAATTTCCTTAATTAATTGAAGTTGTGTTTTCTACAATAGTTTTTAGAAAATTGTATTAATTTGTAAATGCTAAATTGCTTCAAGTTCATTATAAGTCATATGTTGTACTGTATCACTCACCTCCAATGCACAGTAACAGATTGGATATTTTAAAAACAGCTTAGAGACTATTATGAATGGTCTGAGTGATTGTTAGGGTTAGAGACTGTTAGGGTTAGAAACTCTTAGGGTTAGAGACTGTTAGGGTTAGATACTGTTAGGGTTAGAGACTGTTAGGGTTAGAGACTGTTAGGGTTAAAAACTATTAGGGTTAGAGACTATTAGGGTTAGAGACTATTAGAGTTAGAGACTATTAGAGTTAGAGACTATTAGGGTTAGAGACTGTTAGGGTTAGAAACTCTTAGGATTAGAGACTATTAGAGTTAGAAACTCTAAGGGTTAGAGACTATTAGAGTTAGAAACTCTTAGGGTTAGAGACTATTAGAATCTTAGAGTTAGATACTCTTAGGGTTAGAAACTCTTAGGGTTAGAGACTATTAGAATCTTAGAGTTAGATACTTTTAGGGTTAGAAACTCTTAGGGTTAGAGACTATTAGGGTTTGAGACTATTAGACTATTAGAGTTAGATACTTTTAGGGTTAGAAACTCTTAGGGTTAGAAACTCTTAGGGTTTGAGACTATTAGAATCTTAGAGTTAGATACTTTTAGGGTTAGAAACTCTTAGGGTTAGAGTCTGTTAGGGTTAGAGACTATTAGAGTTAGAAACTCTTAGGGTTTGAGACTATTAGACTATTAGAGTTAGATACTTTTAGGGTTAGAGTCTGTTAGGGTTAGAGACTATTAGAGTTAGATACTCTTAGGGTTAGAAACTCTTAGGGTTAGAGACTATTAGAATCTTAGAGTTAGATACTCTTAGGGTTTGAGACTATTAGAATCTTAGAGTTAGAGACTTTTAGAGTTAGAAACTCTTAGGGTTAGAGACATATAGGGTTAGAGACTATTAGAGTTAGAAACTCTTAGAGTTAGATACTTTTAGAGTTAGAAACTCTTAGGGTTAGAGACATATAGGGTTAGAGACTATTAGAGTTAGAAACTCTTAGAGCTAGATACTTTTAGAGTTAGAAACTCTTAGGGTTAGAGACTGTTAGGGTTAGAGACATTTAGAGTTAGAAACTCTTAGGGTTAGAGACATTTAGGGTTAGAGAATGTTAGGGTTAGAGACTGTTAGGGTCAGTAATAAAAATCCTCTCTTTTTATATGGTGTTATAAAGTTTAAATTTTTATCACAGTTGTCATTAAAATAGTAATAATTGTATGAAGTACAATGGTCACTGCTTTATCTCTGGTCCTTTTAAAATTATTAGCTTTTATCACATACAGTATATTTAATATCTATTATATAGTACAGCCAATTTGATTCAATAAGCAGCACTTCCCTTCCTTTTACAAATGTCCTGTTAGCAATACAATTAAATGTGGAGAGTTGGGACAGCCATGCAGTGTCATGCACACCCACATCCTAGAGGATAGCTGATATGTTTCTTTTGGATGGTAGGTGTAGTAGGTACTGCAGTTAGTAAAATAATATTATAATTATTGTAAGTTAATCAATCCCACCTCCTTTGCTTCATCTTTAGTCATGAATTCAGTTAACAGGCCAATAGCATCACCAATACAGTTGCCATAAATTATGCCAATGATATGCTTCATTAACTGCTCTTTGCTCAAAGAGGTTTCCAAATGAAAATTCGAACAAATCTTTGATGATTCTTTTTGGGCCATATCACAGTTTTTTGAACTTGTTGCTGCAGCCTGTCTTGTCAATGTTGAAGTGACTGTGCAGTCTCTATTTTCACTGGGATTAGATATAAGTTGATTAGTCCCACCACACCTTTTAGCTAACTGGACTGCAGCTATCACAGGTTGGAGGCATGGAGCAGTAATATCTAAGAGATATAAATAACTGAATGTTAGTGTGTTTAAATTTAAAGTCACAAAACACATATAATTTTAACCAGATTTCACAATGAATGCAAAGCCAAATAGAGAAAACAATGTTATTCATACACTAAATAGTTAATCACAATTTAGTATTTTTACTAACCTACTAGCTTTCTATCACACATCCTATATTCTGATTGGTTACTCTACTTAGTAAAAAAAGATGCAAATCAAAACAGTAATGAGTTCCAATTTATTATGATATGTACGTAAGACAGAAGATTTCATTGATTTAATTTTTAACTCTGATTTTGACCAATTAGTAGGTTTATGCTAAAACAATTAGAGCTCTTTGCCTCATGACCAATGAGTTTCAATAGCTTATACAGCCTTCTGGCTCTTAGGCTATTGACTTGAATTCCATTCAGCCTTAAGGTCTAATTTTAATAATACATTACTTAACTTTTGCAGCAATCATCAAATTTATCAATTAGACTTACAAGAATCACATTCATAACACCAAACACTAATATCACTGTAGCTCAGTGCAATCATATGGCCTGGTTCCTCAGCATTGTGTGCCACCATGTGACTGTTAACATACCGACTACAGTATACCACAGAACACATGAGGCATAACCAGTTCTCTCCAATGTGTGCACATTCTTTGCATGGTTCACAAACATCAACAGTCAGAGATTCTGTTGCCTTGTATAACTATGGAAAAGATTGATGTATGAATAGATATGAGCAACGAACATGATCTGAGCACGTGCCAGGTTTTTGCATACTCCGTTCGTTTTTTCAACAAGCCAATTTTTGGCAGCAAAGCTTAATTTATAGTCAATCAGGTTTATTCTTATTAAATAAATATGGTTTCTAAGAGTTTAAGGTAGAGTACAAGACAAGAAGGTGTATACAGCATAAATAGGAAAAATGTTTATTTTGAAATTAATTCCTTTTTATCGCTGCAAAATTGTACGTTTTTACCGAAACATATCTTTTAAAAACATTCATTTGGTTTTTTTCAGTTATACGATCTCTTTTACGACTATCAAGACCCTTTAGATTTAGTTATAGGTGTGAAAAATGAACTTGTAATCAATACAAAGTGACAAAAGTAACCCAATAAAATATACGATAAAACAGTTTTAAACTGACATGGTTAAACATGTTGGTTGTGTGCGGGTTTCGTTGAAAATAGGTTTTTTCATTTTAAGTTCAGTTTAAGTTGAAAAGTGAGATAGAATGATGAAGCAACTAGGAGAACTTAAAGACCAATATTTATCGGAACAAGCAATATTTATATTATTTTATAAATAATGAGAGCTAGGCAATATTCAGGTCAGTAAGCCAATCAGTATGTTAACCAATGAGAAATTTAGTTCATTAAAAGTTCTTTTTTCAGTTTTTGTTTTTGAAAAATAAAAATGAAGTGTTTTGCTAGAATTAATGAAAATTCAGAATGCTCACCAATTGCAAGTTGGTATAATTGAATAAAATGGCTTATCATATTCTACAGAAGTCAAAATATAAAACATTTCTTTTTCAAAGTTATGTACTGTTTAGTGTTAGGAACCATGCAAAAACAAATCAGCATAGCCAAATCTTTTTTGCTTTGCCCTGCTTTAATTACACCATCCAAAAAAAATTAATAACAAATGAAACTTCTTATAAATTAAATTAATTATAATAGCTGTAGCTGAATTAATTATAATAGCTGTAGCTCTATATTTTTAGGGTGAAGATTTTTTAGACTGTTTTTATGTAGATACTAAATTAAAGATATTAAGTAACTAAAATTTAGTTACTATTAGGCATGTAATATCTACATGTATAAAATTTTATAAAGAATATTGAGACTTACATTTTGTATGTATAAACTGTTTTCAAAATTAAGTACATGCCCTATTCTAATAGAAAAATTTGAATTAAGAGATTTGTATTTCACTTTAGCATTAACCTAGTAGGTGAATAAAACCTTCTGCACCACTCAGATTAACAAACACCAAATGTTCTGCACTATTGCTCTCATGTGAGATATATTGTGAAACTTGGTTTTGGCCAAATTTTAATGAGGATTATTTTTAAATAAATTAATTGAAAGTGCTCAGTATTCACCTGGGCCCAGTTGTTCAAAAGCCGGTTAGCGCAAACCCAGGGTTAAATATTTTTAACCAGTCCTGTAGTTTTGTTCTCAACCTTTAAGAGATGTATTTGATCTGTAAATTGGGGATTTACAAGTTTTTTCCAAGAAAAACCTGAGCAGTATATTAAAAGAACTGCAATCTTCTCGCTAGAGAAGAAATTGCTGCTTTAAGTTTTGCTTAACCAAGGGTTAACTTTAACCCACCTTTGGACAACCTAGCCCAGTTGTTCAAAGGCTGGTTACGTTTAACCCTTGGTTAAGCAAGAATTCAAACTGGAATTTCTTCTTTAAGAAAAAGTAAACGGTTAGATATGAATAATGTTTGGATTTTGCTTGGAAATGTTTTTTTAATCCCAAAATTACAGCAAAAATTTCTTCTTGTAAGATTGGAAAGAAGATCTTGGGTTAAATATTTAATCCTGGGTTAACGCTAACCGGCTTTTGAACAACTGGACCCAAATAGACAGATTTGTTTATATGTTACGCCTCATCAGAAATAGCACCGTATTTTCTACTTGGATTACAAAATCAAACTTTCCGAATAGTAAAGTTGCATTGTAAAATGAACCACAGCTGAAAATGAGGGAGTGATAAGATAAATCGTTTTTATGTTTTTAGGGAGTTATAAGATAAATCTTTTTTATGTTTTTAGGGAGAGATAAGATAAATCTTTTTTATGATTTTAAGGAGTGATAAGATAAGCCTTTTTTATGAAATGAAAATCTTATAAAGATTGTACGTCTCATTTAAAATTTTGCCGCCAGTTGTTGTGAGGTTTCTTAGACCACGATATCATAGATCTCAAATTTTAAGTTTAGATTGTTGTACCCTTTGTTATTGTAAAACAATGGCGTGTACAGCTTCAAGTTGCCGATACCAAAATAATTCCTTCAACATTTCGCATAAGGTGAGCCAGTAAAAAGGAATTCATCTAAATGTCGAGAGTGTTGCTTCATTTGTCAGAAATTTAGCGATCTTAACCATATCGCTTTGCTTTTTAAAGCATCTCTTCTGCGGCACATGTAATACTTTAGATTACAAGTAACCCTGGGCATTTTATCTTTTTGCCTTGTGCACGTGAGCATATCAAAACCTCAGTCTGGCTGAAGTTTCATCTTCGCTTCAGTCAAACATTTATGGACGCAAAATATTTGACCCGTTTGAACAGTACAAGCAAACATGTTGGTGGTGTTGATACCGTTTGAGTTTGTTACAACTTTCACCCAGCATTGTCCAGCATTCTTGCACGTATATATTTTAGATTTCATGGATCCTAGTACCAAAACCAACACATGTTGTTAGATGATGGTTCCGAGGAATAGAGGTAATAGGACTCAAGGTCCCTTACAAGGATCTTACTCCTGGGCTTACTGTTTAACGTCCTTATTTGAGAAGATGCGAAAGTCTAAACATTTGCAGATGTTACAGCAAAGGCAGCACTTTCTCCAAAATTATTTTAAAACCCCAAGTGTTGGTCCGGCCGGGAATTGAACCCGAGACTTTCCGCACAGCAGACTGGCGCCTTACCAACTGTGCTAACCAGATGGCAGCATAAGCAAAACTTTTGTACTTTGTGTGAGCAAAACGTTTGATCCGTTTGATTAGGCCGTTATAACTTTACTTTGGTTTCTTAAACAATTATTACAAACATTGCTTAATACTCGGGCTTTTTTTGCAGGTTTTTGGATACGTTGGCCTAGTTCAGGTTTGTTTAAAAACATCATTTATTTCTGATAGTTTGCATCAAAATCCTTGCAATGTACTATCTTTACAAACATCGTCAGACCACTTTAGAACTATACGATTCTTCAATTCATAGTGCGAAACCTGTTAGTAGGAGCCAAATATCACGACGACAAACTTTATATCGACCAAACCTTTTGTTTAAATGTCGCATTCACAATCCACAAGTACTGCCTCTAAAACTCAATTAGTTAACAATTTGGATTTGAGATGGCATTTGCAGATCATACTGATTTGCGAATCATTTGTAAATCTTGCTCAACTGACAATAAGTTCTTATTGTTTATATATGTACATATCTCTTCATTCGGTAGTGTGCAGGGTCTTCAAACGTGAGAGCGGGGGTGGGGGTATAAGTTAAGGATTCTAGGGTAACTAGCTTTAGGATAAGATAAGGATTCAAGGGTCACTAGCCCTGGTATAAGTAAAGAATCCATAAAGTTTGTAATAAGAATCTTCGTTGACATTTATTCTTTTTCTTTATTTTACCACGACAGGCCGTCATCCTCATAATATACTCAACATTTCACAGTTGCAGGTTTGTCGTGGACAGGTTTTTTAGCTATTGCATGATAGATATGTAATTTTTAACTGATCAATACAAAAGATGTAATATACGTCTAGGAATGAGGTTAATGTAGTACAGTATATAGGACTAACACAAAGTCTCTTGTAGTTCTTGTACATGTTTTGGAATTGTTTTTGCTAAAGGTAGCCCAAGCTCTATATTAGAATTGTTTTAAGTATAATTAATACAATAAATATATAGTGATTTATACGGCATAATAAAACATCAGTTTCTTGCCTTAAATTATAATAAAATCCATTAAAACTTCCATGGCTTGTTTATGAATCTCCACAAAGACCACATAGCTGTCAAACCACGAAATTTTAAAATCTTGAGATTATAGGGGATCAAGAAGTACAACCGTAAAACAGAATGACAAATGACTTCGTTCTGAATGGAATGAACGTTGTTATATTTAATTGTGGCACCGTCTTTGCTTGTTTCATATCTGAAGGAGGAAGGGGGTAGGTACTCCCTCTAGGGCTTCCCTTGTTTTGCAAGCTAGCCTACCCATGATTGGCTAACGACATGTAAACAAGTTTTCCCACTAAAGCAGAAGTAAACAGAGATTAGACAGTGACAAGACAGCCAATTCGTCAATAGTACATTTTTTGTTTATACGGTGTTTTGATCAACCGGATTTTTGTGAAATTGCAAACAATGATTTTTGCCTTGCACAACTTTCCGCTTGTGTTACAGAAAATTTTTAAAAAGCGGGAGATTCGAGTGATTTAAGCGGGAAACCGGGAGAAAGGGTTGAAAATCTTGAGACTCCCGTCAAATGCGGGAGAGTTGACAGCTTTGTCTTTATGATATACCTTGGCTAAATTTGAGCGAGGTTCGTTCAGTTGAGCTTGATGTCTCCCCAGCTGTAATAATAGAAAACAAGCTAGGAGGCAGGATCACTCGAAGGGCCTTCGAACACCTTAATTTTAAGAGCATTTTCACCTTAAATTTCAAAACTTTTCAAAATAACCACCTAAGTACGATCAAAGGAAGAGGTTGTTGATATTGTAGGACTGCAATCGATGAGTTTCCTGAGTCGCCAGTTGCTCGTTGTTCGGAAAAACCACTGCCAAGATCAAGAGACGCCATTTATTCGTGACAGTCGAATTCTAGGCCAGAAAAACCTTTAAAATTACGGCCATGCCTGTCACCGAGTACTCGTACTCCGCTGTGTCTCCCAATGAGTCCACAGGAGGCCATAGCTTACGTTTCAAGGCTACTTACTATAGCATACATATTATCTGTTTCTTAATATAAATGTTCACTAATTTCTACCTTTAAATTTTTCCAAAATAAAATTCTTTGAAACTTATTCAGTGTGTTTTTGAAGCCTTCTTTTAATCTCTGATAGAGTTTCAGCTGATTTGGCTGGGTTTTGACTGCTTTCCCCTAGCACTGCATAAGTAGACTACTCCGGCCTATACATAATAATTATTATGTAGAGAGTATACTGACTCAAATTTAACCAAGATATATTTTAGAGATTCATAAACAAGCCATGGAAGTCTAAATGAATTTCATTTTGATTTAAGGTAAAAAATAGATGTTCTATTATGCCATATAAATCCCTATATATTTATTGAATTAATTATACCTAAAACAGTCTAATATATACAGCTTGGGCTACTTGCATGTGGTTGTGCTCAACGACCATATTTAAATTTTGCCCGTTTAAAAAGTTCTGAACAACATAGGAAATTTAAACCAGAGTTTAAAGCCAAGATAATTATCTAAATAACATAAAACTTTTACAAGGATGTAAGTGTTCGTGTTGATTTTAGTTTTTGACAGCAATTGTGTGGACCGAAGTGGCCCATAAAAGAGAACTCGCGATCGGTGAACTTCTAACTTTGAGAAATGGCCTGTGCAAGAAAACTTATATATATCTAGGTTATTTTTTTAAAAAAATAACCTGAAATTAAAGTCAACTGTGAGGTTTCACCCGAGCCAGGTTCCAGTCTCAGTTGTCATATAACTTTGTGTGACCGTCTTTTCTGCCAACTAGTCACAATTTCAATTCGCACAAGGTGCTCTTAGATTAATACCAGCTACTTAACCCTTTCGTTTCCAGGAGGTTTTTCGAGATTTTTGTATCAAAACAATCAATTAGCTTTCTCTAATCCATATTAGGCATTGCCATGGAAACATCCCACGTTGTGTAG